>BRDA01090828.1:0-10302 GCA_036984385.1 Crenuchus spilurus
GTGTCAGTGTCAACATTCTACAGGCAGTTGACGGCATGACCTGTAAAACAATTCTTTTGTCTCAAGTCAATAATTTTTTTAACTTATATATATTCATATCAGAAAATTATGACCTCACCTGGTTTGGAATAAACTCAGCCCCGGATGTCACAGATGCCACAGGACGGGGTTTACTGCATGTATAAATAAGCAAGCACACTACTCAGTTGTAGCAGAGTGCAAAATCATCTTCACTGACATCATATCTGACTAATGACCAAAAGGGCATGATAATAGGGTACGTGTGAAGCATGGTGGTGTTAACATCTCAAAAAATATCCTAACTTTGTGGGACGTTCTAGAGCCGGTGTAGGGAAGGTACTGAGAATGGACTTCTCACACATTGAGTCCCTTCCAGCAGTATAAAGGGTCACTGATGGGGGGGAACTCCAACAAATAAACACACCACAGTGTACCAGTTAACCACTATTATAGCAAATATACAGGAACAAATATATTTTGTTATATTGCCCACTTCAACTTGACAGGTTAGTCAAACGTCCAACCAAGCAATGCTAAAATGGCTAACAATGGATGCCAGAAGTTAGCTATATTAACTCTGCTTGGTTGGATTTCTCTTGTAGCTATGTATGAGAATACTCACACCCACCACATAACAGGAGGTTAATTCAAATAACCCAAATAACCCTCAGACATTTGAAGCAGTGTTCAAAAAATGCCAGATCACTGCCCATTGTCAAGAGTGTGAGAAAGCAGGGCGAGCAAGTTTGGGTGACTGTACAGAAGGCAGCCTGATGAGGAACAGCCGCCCGATTGTGTCTCTTTCAGCCCGGTCAGGGGGCTTCAAGAAGAGGCAGGAAGTTCAAGCATCATTGTGATCAGGGTCATAGGACTTAAGCTTGAGTAGAAAGCAGCCAGACCCCAGGCTTTAAAAATGCTTTACAGTGGCGGAAGGCCATTTTCCTTCTATGTAATCATTACCAGAACCTTTTAAGTGTAGTCCTATTAATGGCCTCATTTCATCCATGAGTGCCTAAGCTCTCTGATATGAACCGAGAGACAATTTCGCCCTCATTGTCTCCCTCTGACACTGTGTGAATAAAACGGTAGACATTTGCATTCTCATCAGTTGAGGAATGACTTCCAAACTGGTGTGATCATGTCCAAAGATAATGCTTCCATTATTGGCGTTAAACAATTAAAAGGAAGTCTTAATTAACAGTGAAGTAGAGTGATTTTATACTAAACAGGTGTACTTCTGAGATAAGGTGGTTCACGCATTAGCATTATGTTCTGCTCTTCCTGCTTCATAAAATAAGCATCCAAAGACATAAAGCAGTTTGTGCCAGAAACCCAATTATGAAAAGCCTGTTTTTCATATGACTGCTAATATCTGAATCGTAGGGGACTGTTATCCATAAGGATGACAGGATCCGCCTCAACCTGTGGATGAAAAATAGCCCTCTCAGGCAAAATGAGCAAGGTGACCCCTCTTCATCTACGGGGGTATATAAGGGGGCTGGTGTGTTTTGACGGTCCAGTCAATAATCCCAAAACAGACGGACGGTGTCCGTCTGGGGACTAGAGATGGAGGGAGTGAAGGGGCCTCAATTAGTGCAAGGTGAACAGAAGGAAAAACAGAGGCTTGTTAAAAGACTATGAAGGGATTGACGTTAGGGAACAACTACAGTGGGTAAAACAAGAGGGAGGGGAAGAAGGGAGGTATGAGAGAATGGGGGGGAGGCTTGGGGTGGAAAACAAAGTAGGCAAAGGAAGACGCTGGGGGGATGGATAGAGTGGACAAGGGAGAAGGAGGGGTGGATTAGAATCTGGGATTGTAGTCTAGCCCCTCAGGAGAATAGTGTTTTCTCTTCCAGAACCAGCGTGAAGTTCAACTCCAAACTTCAAAAGACCGTCTTAGAAAAAGGCGCAGCCTTCAAAGAATAGATGCAGCAATGAACTGTAAGATGGGTAGAATAACATTTATTTGACAGCTAAGGGCATCTTTAAAGACAAAGAGTCTAAATATGGCCACCTTCTCTTCAGAGCAGACAAGATAACAGCGTTCCAACTCCAGTCTGATTGTGCAATGTTTGCTTATATAAAGTATTTTCATCAGACACAACTTCCTTTAATGGGGGATTTTCCCATAGGAATGAATGGATGTAAAAACTTTGGCACCTTGCAAATGAAATAATGTTACAAACTCAGTTGTAACACCCAACCAACCACATGGGGCACCACAGTAATGACTAGACAACACCTGAGTAACCACCTGAGACAGTATAGAAACCACCTGGAATACCAGAGCAACCACCTAGCTACAGCCTCGCAACCACTAAACAACATCAGTGCAACTGCCTGAAATACCAAAGAAATCACCTCGCCACACTGCAACAACTATCTAGCATCCACATCATAGCAATTAGCTAGCAAGCACCTAGCAACCTAATAGCAACAATCAGGGATAAAAGAGCAACCAGCTAGCAACACCTTAGCAACACAAAAACCTAGCAAACTCACAGCAACCACCTAGCAACACCTGGGATATCATAGCAACCACCTGGAACACCATAGCAACCACCTAGCAAAATCACAGCAACAACTTAGCAACACCATTGCACCCACGTGGGATACCATAGCAACCACCTTGCAACATCATAGCAACCACCTAGCAACCATGTAGCAACACCATAGCACCACCTAACAAAAACAATTGCACCATATTGATAAAGAGAAACAGTCTAGCATCTGCTTGAAACTGGAAATCACTTTAGCTATGCAACCATTCTTCATTTCCTTTAGAAAATGCACTTTTCTAGTTTGACCAGCTGCCCCTGATGATTCTTTACATGGTGGGCTTGGAAAACCAGTATTTCCCACATCAAAAATGTTATGAACACAAATATACTAGTGCATCTCCAAAAATTTTAATATTGTGAAAAAAGTTCATTTTTGTTAATAATTAAATTCAAAAAGCTGACCCTCCATACCTTTTATATTCATGGAAAGTTGCATATTTCAAGCCGTTTTTGTTTGTTTTAATGTTGATAATGTTTGACCAGTAATTTACTCAAACTCCTAATGAGATATTCTAATCATTTGAGATGAGATATAAGCCAAACTGATCAACAGTAAAACAAAAAAGACTAGTCACAAAAGACAACGTGTCACTTTGTGTGTAATAAACATGAAATAGTTGACTGTTTTTGATTCAGATTTTCTGATTTTTAGAGTTACATGTACATCATTTTTGGAGATGCTCTATTATACTCAGATGAACACTTTTGTGAGGCTTTTGTTGACACTGTCTGTGTTATTTGAGGATGATGCAAATAGCAGCTCATTAGCACACAAACTGGAGAAGTTTGAAAAGCAAGTGAAATGTCTGTCCAGCTTTTGCAAACAGAAGACTGTCACTTTTAGCGCGTTTGAGTAAAAAGTATTGTTTGAATTTCTTAGTTCCACCTTAAATACTGCAGCAGCCACGTTGAGGAGCGCGGGAGGAACGTATGTAACTGAATGGAACTACTGCACAATTTAAGGTGGAATGAGACATTCGTAGAAGTTTAATAAGAAAAGAACTCCAGCGTTATCTACCTGACTTACTGTACCACGTTAAACGCTGAGAAGAATTTTATAACAGGAATTAAACACGTGTTTGAAGTAATATCGTTAAAAGAAATATGCTATATCTATATCTCCAGTCAAAAGGCACATTTAGTTTAGCTTTGTGGCGTGTACAGTAGAAGCGTCCAGGCTAGTCAGACCAGCTCAGTGAAAACAAAACAGCTAAAAAAAATCAGGACAAAACTGGCACTGACTGACTTTATTTCACAAATGACTTTCTCTAAAAGTGCTCGAGGTCATTTCTGTCCAAAAAGCAACGAGATGCCCAAACGGACGTGTGAGGCAAGTGTGTGGAGTCAGTTTCAGGGCAGCAGCAGCAGCAGCAGCGACTCCTCAGTAAGTTATAAACATAGTAATAAACTCATAAACACACAAAACTGAGACCTGCAGCGCTTACCGTCCTCAAGCTGACACAGCGAGACAGCCACCAACACAAACCACCATCTCACCACCATCCTGCTCTGGTCTCTTCACCTATCCAAGTGTGAGAAAGCAAGCGCTCTGTGTCCTCACCAGCACACAACTGAGAGAGAGAGTGTATGTGTGTGTGAGAGAGATAGAGAGACAGAGAGAGGCTGTAGGAGTGGGAGGGAGAGAGAGAGAACAGTCTTGTTTCTAACATTTAAAATCCAACTTCTTTGTTTTGATATTTTACTTTTACTGTTATAATACCTCGTTATTTTGAGAAACTAAGTCGCTATTTAGAGATGATAAGTTATTTTGAGATACAAACTGTTTTGAGAAACTAAGTCATTATTTTGAGATAAGTCGTTATTTTTAAATAATAACTCATTATTTTCTTTTATACAAAGTCAATATTTTTATATAATAACTCATTATTTTGAGATACTAAGTCATCATTTTGAGATACTAAGTTGTTATTTTGGGATAATAAGTTATTATTTTGAGATACAAACTGTTTTGAGAAACTAAGTCATTATTTTGAAATAAGTCGTTATTTTTAAATAATAACTCATTATTTTCTTTTATACAAAGTCAATATTTTTACATAATAACTCATTATTTTGAGACACTAAGTCATCATTTTGAGATACTAAGTTGTTATTTTGAAATAATAAGTTGTTATATTTGAGATACTAAGTCATTATTTTTAAATAATAATTCATTATTTTGAGACACTAAGTCATCATTTTGAGATACTAAGATGTTGTTTTGAGATGATAAGTGGTTATTGTGAGATACTACGTTATTATCTTGAGATACTAAGTCATTATTCTGAGATAAGTTGTTATTTTGAGATAATAATTGTTACTTTGAGATACTAGTCATTATTTTGAGATACTAAGTCATTATCTTGAGATACTAAGTCATAACTTTGAAATAATAAGTTGATATTGTGAGATACTAAGTCATTATCTTAAGATACTAAGTTGTTATGTTGAGATAATATGTTGATTGATGAGCTGGTAACCAGAGGTTATTCAGTTGCAGACACATTCATTTATATATATATATATATATATACTACTAATGATAATAATGATGATGATGATGATGACATTAAGATTATGATAATTGTCCACTTTTTCAACATTTTCTCCATCAGTATTAAGGTTAGTGGTTTTTCCTGTTGTCAGGACTTTTGTCTTCATGTTTAGCTGGAGGCCCATCTTTTCACTCTGTGCTTTAACTTTCCTTATTGTCTTCTTGTTATTCTGCTTGTAGTGTTGTATCATCCATATATTGAAGTTTATAGATGTCCCTTGGTCATCATCCTCCAGTTTTGCTTCTGTCATGATAGTTTTAGTAATAATTATACATCAGAATTATTCAGAAACTCAGAGCTAAAGAGTTAAATGGAAATAAAGTCTCAGTTAAAAGGAGAAGCCAAGTCATGAAAAACAGGAAGTCATTGGTCAGGTTGGTTTTTGATATGATTTCACAGATGTAAACATATATTAGATTAGCCACATCTACACATATCTGCAAAGTTTAAAAAAAGCATTTTTTCTTGTGAAACTTGAGAATGAATTGAGACATATATGAGACACATTTTATTTTCATTAAACATTTGGTGACATTTCAAGCCTTTTCTGTTTTAATGTTGATAATGAAATATTCTAATAATTTGAGATTCTGGGTTTCTCAACATTAAAGTAAAAAGCTTTACATGTAATGAATATAAAATACAACAGTTTATATTCAAATTAAATTATGAAGAACAGTGAACTTTTCACAATATTCTATTGTTTTATATGGCACTGTACTTTTATAAAAGAGCATACAAGACTGGACTGTCTGTTTTCACATTTAAATGAGTATACCCCACTAGACATAACACGAACAGAAGTTAACTGACAGGCATTTACTCTTGCCATAGGCTGAATGAGGCCTTTTTTATTCTCTGGCAGTAGAGATAGCTCAGGGAGTATGATAGGAAAAGGCTCTGAAAAGCTGTAGTTTTCACAGGAGGTGTTGTGTTGTTGATGAATTAGACTTTGGCTATAGTGATGCAGCTTCTCCAAACAAATGCCTCAACTCACAGGTTGTTAACTACTTCTACTGACTTTCACCACTCCACTGTCACCTCTGCTAACAGCTGTGTGTGTGTGCGTTCGTGTGTGTGTGCGTGTGTGTGTGTGTGTGTGTGTGTGTGTGTGTGTGTGTTCTTGTATTTCTCCATGGTGGAGTCCTCCACTGAAAGTTCTCATAATGATAGGAATGCTTGTCAGATCTGTAAAAGTGGGGACATTTTTATGGTCCTCACAAGAAATGTATCATTTTCATTGTTCAAAATTCAAAATTCTAAATTAAAATTACAGAAGTATTTGACCTTTGATTGTTAAGGTTAACATTTCGTTTAAGTTCATTTTTACTCAGTATTACTCAAGTGAATGGAATGTCTTCACTCATATAATACTACCACTACTACTACTGTGTGTGTGTGTGTGTGTGTGTGTGTGTGTCTGTGTGTGTGTGTGAAGGGGGGGTCTGTCACTCCAGCTGTCCAGCCAACCCTCACACCATACATCACTCTGTTCCGCTAACCCAACAGTGAGACATATTGTATTACAGCCAAAAAGGAGGGAAACTCTGTTACATCTCACTGTTCACTCAAGACAAGAGTGGTCACTAATACTTTGGTGAAAAAGTCACATTTTCTCAGTTCTACCCTTAGCAGTCAAGATGTTATTGTTTTCCAAAGTTTACTTCTTTCATTTTATCAATGGTGGGGCTGTTTGAGTAACCCAGTATTATTGAACACAAACTACAGGATACCAGAGCTCTGTGAAATAGTCACTAACTATTTAATTGGCTTTATATACTAGTAGTTAATGAAAACGATCATTACATATCAATGTACAAAGATAGAAAGTACAGTGTGTATCATTAGATTACCGATTCAGAAACAAATACAATAAAATGAGCAAAAACAGTATTCCGACTAAATATTAGACACACATAGAGACATATATTACCTATCAATAATGTCAGATGTTCCTAAAACCACTGACTGACTCTACGGGGCAATACATTAAGTGTCATTTAGGCAACAGATTTGAGAATGCTGATTGACTAAATTTATCTTGCAATGTGAGTATCTTGTGTCAGCAAGACATAGTGTTTTCTTACAAGTTTTCCCATCCGATAAGTCCACCAGCCAACTATAAAGTATGTGTACATATGAAGCTATGTTGAAGCTATGGTATTTAGTACAACTGCTTCAAATATAGTAGCCCATAAACTCATAAATGGAGTAGCAAGTTATGTTCAAACTAGGCTATGATTAAATGTAGGCTCAGCTTGTGCAACGTAAGCTTAAATTTCTTGCTACTAGTGATATCCGGATGTTAAGCATGCTGGCCAACCTATTGCTTTCACACATGGTCACTTCAGTGCAGCTATTTATCAGTTTTCTATGTGCATTGGTTTTAAAGTTATAATTGCATGAAGGTAACTTCAGTGGACAAAACACTATGGTGCAGTAAAGTGCAACAAAACACGTGGTAAACAAAAAGGGTTGAGGAATGGTTTTATCAAGCCGACAGCATAAAACCATTTTGAAGAAAATTCAGGCTTACTTATTTTTCTTAATTTGTTCATGAGTTTTTTTTCAGTAAGGTAGGATAATCAAGGGTCATCGCAAATGTGTTGGAACAAATTCTATGAAAGAGCTTCTAGCCTCAAAAGTAGACTGTTTACCACATGAAGCCGAAACCAAGTGCACTTGAGTTTGTTCTCCTCTGTATCTATCTCACTGTCAACACTTCAGATGTGTTTGTCCACCTGTTGTTAATGTAGACCCTCACTGACACACTGCTGAGGAAATGAAAAGTAAGAGCCTGACCACTACTTCAGAATCCAGGTCAGAATTAGCGAAGGGCAGCTTTAAGGCCGATAAGCACTGAGAGGCAGCTGAGGGAAATCATATCCCGCCAGAGAGGAAATAAAAGAAGCAAAGCTTTGAAGTCCACACAGTGCCCAGACCCTTCTCTATCTGCCCCTTTGCCCTCAGTCTGATTGAAGGAGAAATAAAACTGCCCTGACATTTCGTTTTCTATATCAAATCAATCTCTTTTCTCTCCTGTGCACCTCCTTTTGCTTCTCTATCTTCTCTCTCCGTCTTTGTCTTTCCCATCATGTAAAGGATCCCAGTCTTAACCCTTTAAACCCCAAGAGAACGAAAGTGGGTTCCCACTTTAATTCTTCATACACAGTCAGATAAGACACAGAACAGCCACTTGATTAAAACCACCTCCTTCTATATCCTCATTGTCCATTTTAGCTGACTATATAGGTGCACTTTGTTAACCTCCTTTCACCCTGTTTTCAATGGTCAGGGCCTCCACAGAGCAGATGGATCATTCTCAGGACTGTGACACTGATGTGGTGGTGGTGTGTTAGTGTGTGTTGTGCTGGATCAGATACAGATGAGCTGCTGGAGATGTTAAACACTCAGTGTTCACTCTATTAGACACACCTACCATGTTGATCCACCTTGTAGATGTAAAGACAGAGACAGCAGCTCAGCACAGTGTGTGTTGGTTCTCTAGTCCTGAAACTGTTGGTTGGTGCACTAGTTTCACTCCAGTAGTGACAATGAGGTGTTTATAAATATCAGCAGCTCTGCTGTGTCACCGCCACATCAGTGTCAGGGAGAATGATCCACCAACCAAATAATAGCTGCTCTGTGTTGGTCCTGATCATTTAAGAACACGGTGAAAGGAGGATAATAAAGTATACAGAGAAACAGATGAACTACAGACTGTACAAAGTGCACCTCTATGGTCAGTGGGGTTCAAATAGACAATGAGTGTAGACACAAAGAGGTGGTTTTAATCAAATGACTGGTCTGTGTACACAGTCCAGCTCTTAAAAATAAGGGCGCCACAAGGAAGGTTATGTTTGAAAGGGTGACAAGGTTCTTACATAAAATGATTCTTCAGTAACTCTAAAAACAACCTTTATAATTATTTTCAAGAGTTGCCAAATATTTAAGTAGGTAATATGCTTTAGAATTCAAGCACTTTATTGAATTAATTGTTATTTATTTGTTAGTTTATAGAAAATGTCAAAAGTTTAACTGTTATATTTGATACCACATTTGAAGAGGAGCAGATATTTTATTATGATTTGAATTTGATAAGAAATAAATATCTTATTTCTGTGAAAACCATTTAATTAATTAGATCAAAACAATACAAACCTAAGACTTCTCAGGGTTAATCATAGTTTAAAGCTCTGTCTTGCTGTGTGGGATTGCCTATATCTTATTTGGCCACCTGTAAGGTATTTCATGGTAGTGTTAGACCTTGGCAAACAGAGGAGAAAGGGTTGAAGGAGGTGACGATTTATGGGGTACCATTAACAAACACTCAACTGAATCTACAAGAGGGCAGGTGGCCTACAGTCTCAACAAACACAGCAGTAAGTCTGGCAAAGTTAGCTTTGGGCTAAATGGTCGAGTTAAAATACAGTTTGTTTAGATGGTCAAAAACGAACATTGTCTTCTACACAAAGCTCGTTTTACAGTTGCATGCTTCTAGAGCTTCTCGTGTCCAAAACAAGGCGGTTTGTGTTGGTTGCTGTTTTGAATCATCAAGTCATGGCATGATTATCCAGAGGGTTTTAGATCAAACTAAGACAGCCAGGTTCATGTCTTTATAATCTTATTATCTATTCCCTTCATTTGAACCCTTTAACATCAACCAAAAGGAAGACATTTGGCTGGAGAATACAGATCTGCAGTACTTGGACAAATTACGGCTGTCACTAGTGTAAAATTACAGGCAGTAGACAGTAATAATATCCTATTAACCTAAGTTATCATCAGTGATGCATTCAAGACCCTTTATACATGCACCTTTACCATGAAATTAAACTGTAATGACATGAGAAAGCATTAACTCATTATATTCTCCATTTGGAGCTTTCTTTGTGTCATTTTCTATAACCATGCAGCCCTTATTGTTGGATATACTATAGCCATTTCAGAACACAGTTCACAAATCACTATTGCAATTGTCTCATTTCATTCTCAAGTTTCATTTATATGTCTCATTTCATTCTCAACTTTCATTTATATGTCTCATTTCATTCTCAACTTTCATTTATATGTCTCATTTCATTCTCAAGTTTCATTTATATGTCTCATTTCATTCTCAACTTTCATTTATATGTCTCATTTCATTCTCAAGTTTCATTTATATG
>BRDA01090829.1:1146-25275 GCA_036984385.1 Crenuchus spilurus
TATGCAAGTACCAACATGACACTGTGCAATGTGAATTTGTGTTGTTTCAAGATAAATTACAGGATTAGATAGGATTCCTTCTTTTTCCCTGATATCTGATCCATTTTCCAGAAATCAATACCTGAATTTGGATTGTTGCCATATGGCGTAGTTTTTGCACAATTCAAATAAAAATCCCTTTGTCTATAATTTAAAAATGATAAAGAATAAGTAAGAATCACTGAGAAATTCTGCTATTAAAGGAGAGTAGATTAAGAGGCAGAAAAATCAGCCTTGCCAAAAATATCCCCACCCATTCTTCTGTGCATTTTTCACTGTGAATGTATCTCAGTTCCAAAAGAACCACAGGTAAACAAGATAAGATGAAAGGTAAGCTCCAAAAGAATTTGAGGATTGAAGAAAGCCGTGTCTTCTGTATTCCATTCGTTTCCATGCCAGATCTATCTGGCCTTCAGATCAAACCCGGTTGGAAAAGCATCAGTGGTTGACTAAAGCCCCCACATGGAATGAGCTCATGGTAATGGTAGCGCAAGTGTGTGTGTGTGTTGGGTTGTGTGTTCTTACAAAGCCTGCCAACGGGCACCTGCAATCCCCACCTGGGTCTAGTCACCTTACACCTTTGCTGTAGGCAAACATTCTATGCTACTATTCTTACACTTATGACACAAAGTCAAAAATATGCTGTTTTCCCCCCTTGAAGTGGTTTCTATTCCAGTGTCAAGTTGGTTTTAATGACGTGTTGTATTGACTTTGCGTGTTAAAAGCACAACGCAGCACAACCTGAAGCATTAAACATCTAAAAATCTCAGCAGTCTTAAAAACAAGAGGACAATCCTTCAATTTCTGTTGGAAAAATTCAATCCAGAAGGCATCACAACAACCTCCTTGTTCCAAATGTCCAGTAGAAGTCTGACATTATCACAAATTCTTTTATGTAATATTTTATGGGTATGACTGGAAGGTCGCCGGTTTGATCCCCAGGCAGGTCATGAATGAAGTGCCCTTGAGCAAGGCACCTAACCCCCAACTGCTGCCTGGGCACTGTGGATAGGGCTGTCCACCACTTTTTACATATGTTCACAACCTGGGTTCTTGGCAGAGGTCAAATTCCATTGTGTGCAAACACAATGGCAAAAAATGGTTGAAAGTTGAATGACTTTCATTCCATTTCATTTCATTTCATAATGACTTAAACTCTCAAAATGTTAGCAAAATGTTTATTTCTGGCTACTGGGCAATTCTTGCTATGAAAGAGATTCTTTAGATTTGTTAGTTTTCCTTCATTATATATGTTTCAGTTGAGGTCAGAAGAGGAAATGTATACATAAAATTTTACAATGTTATATTTGTAATAATAAATATGTTCATTTTTTAAACTTTGCAAATTTTAAGCTCTTAATGCTTCAGATGTCTAGTATAATGGACACTGAACAATTCACAGTCCCCATACACATGAAATGCTACACATACATTGCTACAAAACATTGCTTTTAAAGTGTCCAATCTAAGTAGGAAGGAGGAAAAGGAAAAAGGTGAGGCCTGTCCATAACTACATTATAACAGTGCTCATCCAGTCTGATTAGCTGGTGACAGTAAATGTGCTATAAGCCAGTGATTGAGAGGTAATGTGATTAGACTGGCTATTCTCCACCTCGTGGCCTACAGCAATCCTCCTGCCATCTCCGGTTTCACAAACTGGGGAGCAATGAGTGTCACAACAGGGGTGTCAGACTCACCAAAGCCAAATGTTAAGCTGAAACATGAGAGCTCAACCAAGGGAGAACAATGTGGACAGTCACGGACACCCAACTCCCAATCCCAGAACACCCCTGCAAGGACTTCTGCGAGGGATTTTTTGATGACTGCTATTATGGAAAGACCGGATTGATTTGCTGTGTCTTTTATTTTCATTTTTATGATGCAGACAAGAAAAATTGGTGGAAAAAAGGAGTCAGAGCTTAGCATAATGTCCACACGACTAGATATAATGTTTTGTTATCCACACAATGGTGCAAAGAATCTAAATAATACTCTTAAAGATGGAGCTGCTGTGAAGGGTTCTTTCAAGGAACATCTTGACAAAGAGCCGTTCTTTCTTTAATAAACCATTTTTCTAAAAGTTATTTTTAAGTTAAGAACATTATTTAAACAGTGACAACATAAAAAAGAAATATGTCACTTTACATGTAATGAATATAAAATAGATGATAGTTCACTTTTTTAATTCAGTGACAAACACAAACAAACTTTTGCACATTAAATTTGCTAGTAATGGAGCTCATAATGATTAAGATGTGTGAGAAAGTGGAGGGGAAACTCGAGAAGTTAGGCTGGAGTTCTGAGCAGCTCGGCTGATGGAGCCTGAAGCCAGACACCACCCCCTTTTTGATTGACAGATGAGTAAGAAGTCAAGCTGAAAGAAGTTATGGATAATCAGAAGAATTGGGAGGCACTGGGGTAGTGGTGGGTGCAAAGTTTTTGAGGGACAAGTAGAATGGAGGGCATGAATGAATAAGGGGCGGAGTTATGTGGTCCCAAACTTCTGTTATTATATATCATGTTTAGTATATACACACATTTTTTTTTATTCAAAAAGATAAACTGTCATATATTTTACATTCATTATATTGATCATTGAGAGAGAGAGTGTGTGTGTGTGTGTGTGTGTGTGTGTTTTCTAATCTGATTTTTTTGCCCTGTTTTGCCTCATTTATAGACATATAAAACACTCCTTATATCTTTTTGGGTGAATCTAAGCTGCTGTAGGCACTGGCAATGTAAATGTATTGTGACATCACTAAATTAATACATTCAAAATTCTTTTTTGGCATCTGAATGTCTATATATGGGTCATATGGACTAAGAAGTGAAGTGAATGGTACATTTTACTGACACTGTCCCTCGAATCGTGAGTTCGAATCCTAGGTCATGTTGCTTTGCCATCAACAGCCTGAGAAAGCAAAACTGGCCATGCTCTCTCCAGGTGGGTAAACAGCACTCACTCCCATCACTCCCACTGCAATACTGTTAGCTGATGCATCAGAGCTGCGGATCCTCCGAACACATTGACTGCCCCATGGTGATGCACCAGCATGCTTCAGAGAAGGCATCACTGAGCATTGCAAGGGATTGGAGGAGTCCTATAGAATGGGTGGGTTAATGGACCATCTAAAATTGGGGAGACAATTTAACAAAATGTGAGGAAAGTTTGATTTTTGTGGCTGTTTAAGAGCATGGCCTGTAGCATCACTGTGAGCCATTGGCTGTTCATTCCTGTATCTAGGCAGGATTGCACCTTCTCATTTGTAAATGTCTGAGAGAACAATGACCTTGACATGTGTGAACCCGTTCTCCACAGAAAGACACAACACCTGGTGAAAGCAACCATCGCAAGATTGGCTAATAACCCACTAGCCATAAACAAAGCAGTCATGAAACAACATCACAGAGAAGTGTTTATGTTTAGGGTCACTCTGTTTTTATGTCTCCTTGCCATCCAGGGGCCATGCTAGCAGTCAAATTCTTTCCCTCTTGGGCATTGTTTTTCAGCCTATTGTCCTCAGGATTCCTTACTGACAGTGTCAGAGCCATTATCTCCTATGACTGGATAGGGGATCCACAGTGGATGAGTGGGACTGTTTGCTCTTGATGAGTAAGGTGGTCCCTGGGGGAGGGTAGAACTAGAGCACTATGTCCTTTCAGCAGCAGGGCTCTAGCCTAAGGCACTCAGATGTCTATTACAACCTCTTGTATTAGCAGTTGCCTTAGTGACCAGGGGAGTGCCAATAATTAGCTAATGAATCATTCTAAAGCACCAGTCTGGACAATCTACCCTCTGATAGGAGGGATCCCATTGATGCTGAGGTTGGATTGCTTCAATGAGGAGCGACTTGGTATGAATTTTGAAACAGAAGGCGGCTCTACAAGGGACCCAGGTGGCTACTTGGGAAGCAAAATGAAACATTAAACCTGGATCATGGCACCTTTTAATCTTCATTGGACCAAGGGACTGTTCATTCGCCTCCATGGGGGCATTTCAAGGCTCTTCTCCATCAATGAACCCTTGACGTCTAGTAGAGGTGGAAATGATTCAAGGACGCCTGAGATGGATCCAAATTGTTTATCTATGCTAAGCTGTTCAACAAAAGGAGGGATACGCTTAATTGCTTATTTGGTTACGCCAGAGTCATCATTTGTTGTTCAAGAAGCGCTGGATTGACTCACCATTGAGACGTCAAATAGTGGAACCACCCCATCACTGTAGAAATTCTAATTAGAACCATATAATAAGTGGGATAGTGGGACATGGTCAAATTTATGCTATGACACTTTTATTTACCCTGATACCAGGAGAAGGATGAACTGAGCATACAGGTGCATTTTGTAGTTCTACTATTACAGACTGTAGTCTGTCTGTTTCTCTGTATACATTGTTAGCCCCCTTTTACCCTGTTCTTCAATGATCAGGACCTCCACAGAGAAGATATTATTTGAGTGGGGGATTAATCTCAGCACTGCAGTGACACTGATGTGGTGGCGGTGGTGTGTTGAGCTGGTATGAGTGGATAAGACACAGCAGAGCTGCTGGAATAAAAAAGTGAAGCAGTCAATACTATCCAGCCAACAGTGTCCTGTGACCACCAGTGAAGGACTAGAGGAACAAGATGACTTTACATCTACAGTACAAGGTGGACCAATAAGGTAGGTGTGTCTGAGTGAACAGTGAGCTAACATAGTGTTTAACATCTCCAGCAGCTCTGTTGTGTCTGATCCAGTGTAACACACACTAACACACCACCACCACATCAGTGTCACAGTGCTGAGAATGATCCACCCAAATAATACCTGCTCTGTGGTGGTCCAGTAGGGGTCTGGTCATTAAAAACAGAGTGAAAGGAGGATAAGGAAGTATAGAGATCCACTCATACCAGCACAACACACAACAACCACATTAGTATCTCTTTTTAAATCCATCCTCACGTGAAAACAGTGACGGGAATTAGAACCTTCATCAAGTTTTTGATTTCCTAAACTGAATAATCTTAACATTTATGGGTTTTTTTTATATTAGAATATATGCCATCTGGCCAAATTCTGGGCCATCATTCCATGTGGCATGAGGGCCACTAGCAAATCTGGATGTGGCCCAGGTTTGGTGGGCCATTTCAGAGTGTTAGATAATTGTTAGATAATCTTACCTAGACTTCAAACTGAAAGTACACAAGCACCTCCATTCTCAACCTCCACAGTTAACCCATCCATGCAATGAAATACACACACACACACACACACACACACACACACACACACACACACACACTAGTGAAATCACTAGGGGGCAGTGAGCACATGTGCCAGACTTGGTGGGGAGCCCCTATCCATGCAGACTTGGAGCAGTTGGGGTTTAGGTAACATCAGTCATGTCCTGCCAGGGGATCAAACCAGCGACCTTCCGGGTCCCTAACCACCACACCACGGCCCCCTATGTTTAATGACACCATACTGACACCATACATGACATTCACACATAATTTTGAGTCACACAACATTGCTCTCAGGAAAGGGTGTGATGATTTAGCCATGATGTGGTGACTATAAGCTCTTGCCTCGGAACCTCAACACAACTTGTTTTGACTAAATTTAGGTGGAAAATTACAGAGTTGACTTTGGGATGAACAATGACGTTAAAGAAAACACATGTTTACATCAGTCAACCAATGTCTGGTTTTAACATTACACATAAATGCATTTGCCCACTGACCTCAGGTCAGCCCAGAGATCTGGCCTCCAATCTTCCCACACGTGGAGGACACCCAGCTCAGCAGAACCCTCCCCGGCTATGAGCGACGAGCGAGGAAAGCAATTAGAGCTCAGCTGTTCTGGGAAGAGGCTGTGTCACGGCAGGACCTCGAAATCAGCAAACAAATACAGGCCATATTTCAAGCAGTGAACTACCGACAGCCGCGCTCGCAGTCAAGCACTACAGAAGGACCCTGAGGCCATTTTCGCCTGAACCGGGCCTCAGACAATTCTTGCCTCCACTCTCTCTGACTCCAGGTCAGGGATATTGATTCTGCACAGTAGGTCTTCGGTTGCCTGAAATTAGACTGGCTTGGTGACAAAGAGAAAAGAGTGCAGATGGATGGCGAGGTAGGAGATTCAGAATTTGCTCTCACAAGTAGAACAAACACAGGCTCGGGACAAAATTAGTATTCACAGAATATACACACTCTGACTTCAAAGACTTCCGTTTTAGAGAATATCATTACGGATTGCTTTTCATTCTCCTCAAGAACAACTGATACCAGCAGAATTATAAAATATATGGGTGGTTATAGAGAAGAACCTGTCTTTGGTGTCTCATGCCTGATGAATGACATCTTGAATTACATCATCAGATGTGGATTATTATTACTACCAAGTGTTCTCAAGTCATTTCTGACTTTGGGTGCCCATATGGATAATGTGTCTCCAGAACATCTTGTCTAGTGTTTGGATCTTCTGGCTCATTCATTATTTCATCTGTCTTGCTACTGGCCATTCTCTTCTTCTATGACCTTCAACTATTGTGACAGCAACAGTCCTGTGCTCTAAACCAAGTCCAATAGTCTGTGAGTCCCAAATCAAGATCTGGATGCAGGTTGAGAGATGTTTTTGTGGATGTATTTGCATAGAAACAGCTGGGTTATTTAGGTGACTATTGATTTCTAGTGTTTGTTAGCTATGTTAGCCTCACAGCTCCATTGCTTAATAAGCACAATTTGATGCCTTGAATGCATTCTTATGTTATTAAGTGGCATGTTATTAAATGCCAGAATCCTGGTGACCACATGAATGGTGTTTCTCCAGAATGATGATTTGACTTATTGTGTCCATCCATCTTGATGCTGGTCCTCTTCTTTGCTTCTCTTCCACTATTCCAGCATAACTGTCTTCTCAAGTGAACTGGTTCTTCTTGTCATGTGTCCAAAATAAGTGGTCTTTACTTTGGTTATCTGGGCTTCTAGTGTGTATCCCAATTGTGCCCAAAACACTAACACTAAATAATTTTTGAGTATGAAGTATGGTTACAAGTCAACACTGAGTGTACTCAAAATTCTGTAGTACATACTCAGACCTGGTCGATTTTTGAATATAAGTGTTGATGGCCATTATTGTCCGACAATGCAGTGTGTGATGGTAAGGGAGGAGCTACTCAGATTTGGGCATTTTTAGGAAAATTAGTGTGTACAAATGAGTTTAATGCAATTTTTAAAAAGAATACCTAACACAATAAGGTAATAGAATAACACTGTTAAGAGTTTCAGTAGGAAATTCATTGAGGAAAAATAAATAGTTACACAAGTAGCCTTTGGACTTGTAGCTTGGAATGATACAAGTTATGTTGACATTATATCACTTCCTGTTAGTAACAAATTATAAGTACATTTACTATTTGATTGTTAACCTGCCAAAACTCCTACTAATAAGACTAGTACATAGAATATATATTCTGGAAAGCTCACCTGCCATCTCCCATCCACACTTACTTCAACAGAGGAACCATAGAGAGTATCCTGAGCAGCTACATTACTGTCTGGTTTGGGAATTGCACTGCATCTGACTGCAAGACTCTCCAGTGTATAGTGAGAACAGCTGAGAAGATCATTGGGGTCTCTCTTCCATCTCTCACAGACATTTACAACAAACACTGCATCTGGAAAGCTCTCAACACTGTGGAAGACTCGTCACATCCATCACATTGTCTGTTCATGCTGCTGCCTTCTGGTATAAGATACCACAGCATTCAGACCCTCACTGCTAGGCTGTTCAAGAGCTTCATCTTTCAGGCTGTCAGACTCCTTAACACACACAGACTCTCATGGACTAAATATGACTGCATTCTTGCACATCACTATATACTGTCCTCTATCATTGCAATATTTGCACTCAGCACCATGTACAGATCATCATTATATTTGTCCTGCCCTATCAATTGTTTTAGTGCAGTTCAAGGGCTTGTACTATGGTATAGGACCTGACTGCATGTTTATTGCATGTAGTCTTGTGTTCTGTGTTGCACCTGGTCCTGGAGGAATGCCATTTTGTTTCATTGTTTACTGTACTGTATATAACTTAGATGACAATAAAACCTACTGAACTTTTGAACTCTATTCTAGTTTTAGTGTGAATCTGGGATACACCCTTTGTGAAAGGCGAGCTTTTACTTAGTTGAGGGTCCTTTTTTTTCTTAGCAGTTTGAGGTTCTCCCAAAAGTCTTCTCCAATGCCAAAGACTAATGGTATCATGTTCTCACAACATATTCTGTGCTTTTTCTCTTCAGTCTGAACCATAGATCAGAACTGTAGATGAATCACAATTTGATATTTTGTTATTAAATTATAGAATTTATACATAAAGTGTTATTTTAGTTAGTTTACTTATTTACTTACAATTTACTACACTAGTGTACTTTCACAAATAGGAATTTAGTGAAATTATGAAATAATTTGTATTCATAAATGTATTAATCAAATGTAAACTGTAATCTATTTTATATTAATTGCTTATAAAGTGACCAATTAAAATTTTTTTGTTGTTTATTTTGGTTTATTGTTGATACAGTTCGAATAGTAATTTATTCCAAATAAAATATTCTAATAGTATAAGATTCTGGATTCAACATTAAAATAAAAAAAAGCTTTGAAATATTTGACTTTACATTTAATCAATGAAAAATATTTGGCAGTTTAATTTTTTGAATAAATTATGAACAACAATTAATTTTTCACAATATTATATTTTTAATGTGGCACTGTACTCGCTATACTTTCCATTTACAATTACATTTTTTATTTGATAGTGTTTACATACAGTATTGTGCAAATGGTTTTGAAAGCCCTTGAAAGTTAGATTTACTATTCTAAGTTTTAATATGCTCAAAAACCTCACTAATATTAGAATAAATACCAATAATAATAAACCAGATGACAATTTTATGGTATGTTAGTGTTGGTACAACGCTTTTCAATCCTCTACACCCTGCAGTCCAGTATTATTTGTACATTTTAAGCTGTTTATACCTATTTTACATTGATCAGAGCATTATGTTAAATCAACTGTGCAGTTGATGAATTGAATAAAAATATGAGATGGTTGAGGAGCATCGAGGAGAACCAAACATTCTTCATACTAGCTCCCATAATATCCAAACAATAAATTCATGTTAAATTCTTGTTAGTTTTTTACAGTATTTAAGTTTATTATTTACAGTATTTAAGTTTATTGTAATGATATATGGTGTTTTTAAGTAAAAGCAGATGAACTGCCAAGATAAATGGGTTTGTCATGTTTAATATGACTTGTGTACATCAGGCTTAAAGACACCAGCCTGTTTCATTCTGGAATAATAGAGGTTAAGCTACAGGTCACAAAAAAGTGAATAATGGCAGTTTGTGGTATATAAAACTATACAAAGTGGAAAAGCACAAGAATACAAGAACAAATGTAAAACAATGGGCCCTTAAAACAAAATAAGACATGGTTGTATGCATAATACAAAGCCTGGGGGGTCCTAAGAGGGTTTATATTATAAAACCCAGGGCCTCAATGGTCATACAGAATACCTTTGCTGGGAGGGAAAGGGTGGGACTGTGGGGTATTTAGAGCTGAGAAGAAGTGGGTTTGGCGGAGAATGGCAGGTTGATTTGTGTGGACAGTTGATGCCAGTTTTGCATGGTGGACTGTGCTCAGGGTAGCAGCTGCTCTGGGTGGGGACGAGATGGAGCGGGGGAGTGGAAGAAAGGAGGAGTGGGCGAGAGCAGCTGTCAGAAAAAAGAAGAGTGATCCGGCAGAGAAAGGAGGATAATGGGCTCCAAAAAACACCCACCTTGTTATTGGGAATATTGGAGATTCAAAAGTGCTCACAATACGCCGTGAAGTAGGGTGGAATAGCTGATCATCTACAGCAACAAAGGAAAGAACAAAAATAACAAATATTCTTTGTTCTTTGTCTGCATTGACTCAATAATATTATTGTCACTGAATGCAATCAAATCCTCACAGCAAATGCTCCAAAGTTTAGTAAAAAGCCACAGTAGAGACAGTTACTCCAACAAAAGCAGGATAAACAATTTAGTATCCTTGATTTAGGAAGAAACAAGGAATTAGCTGGTGTGTCAATAGTGTGGTAGTTACTTTATTAGTTGAGAGCTACTGTATATCTCATATTCTTTGTCCCTTTTATAACCATATTACATCTATAAGTTATTATGTCTGGAAGAACTGTGGACACTGCATTTAAGATTTGATTGTGTTTGACCTTGACAATGTTAGCGAGGTCAAATGATTGAACTTCCTGTGCTCCACAGCCCAATAATGGGGAGCTTTATGGCTCTCTAGCCAAATCTTGGCATTGGGTAAGACCTCATGTGAGGCTCCTACAGAACATTTATACATGCCAACAAGTCTCCCTATTTTTAACCCTTTCCTGATCATTTTTCCTGTTAATCTCACAATGTCATAGTGATACAAATCAAGTGGTGGTGTCACAGGTGTATCATGGTATCTGGCAACCCAACGCAAAGACACAGGTAAGCAAACCAACCCTGCCTGACCTACTCTTCCATTGTGCCCAGGGGCATCGTTAGGGCCCCAAATGTTTTAGCATCAGCACCAAATGTTTTTTGAATGTGGAAGTAAAGTTTGTACACTCTCTGTGCAGACTATGTATGCTCCTCCTCTGCTGTTCACAGAGGACATTTGCCAATAACTCATCCTAATATTGACAGGAAAATAACATTCTATTCTTGCTAAGGCTTTCTGTTGAAATCATTTAAGCTGTGTATTTGCAGCAATGGGTGTAGCTTTCTATAGCTTGTATTTCTGCAGTCTAGTCGACACAAATATCAGATTTGAGTATCTGGGTAGAGTTTTCATGTTCTCAGTGTGTCTACATGGCTTTCCTCCAGCATCTCCAGCAGTGGTTTCCAGCCAAAATGTGTTTCAAAATCAAAATGTGCATTAAAAGTGCCCAAAATTACACAAGGTTTTAGTTCACGGTCACGTTCCCATTCTTTCGTTAATGTTGTTTGGATTTTACCCACTTTGGCAGTGTGAGAGCCAAAATTGTTAGCCTACCTGATGTTGTCTAGTTGATAAATCACTGTATAGATGGGTGTGACAACAATGTTTACTTAATGAGAGAATAATCTGTTAATCAAACTTTTGCCAGCAGACAGGATGCATGTTTCAAAGAAAATGTACCCAATTGGGCATGAAACTGCCCAGTCTGGTATCACTGGTCAACACAGCCCGAAACATGATGAAAGTTAGGGTTTACTTTGTATGGAATTCACTGGATGCAGCCATCAATACAGCTTTAGTTGCTGAGCTGGTGTTAAATAATAAACAACAAAAACAAGACAAATATGTTGTTGTGAGAACCACTACAGGCGGACATTCGCTGGAGATTAAATGCACATCAGTTTTATAGCTAAAATATAACCTTTCTGTCACAACCTCTGATCTTCCATCCATTATCTTCTGCTTAATCCTGGTCAGAGACATGATGAGTTTCCCTACCCTGTCACCGGACAGGGCAGGGCATTACTCTATCATAGCTGAAATCAGTTTATCATTGGACCACTGATCTTGCTTGTTTAAAAAGACATTTTTGAAGCAAATTCTGCTATGCCTACCAATACTAGGCCTAAAGTAAGTACAGTCTGGGTTAGCCTTTAGAGAGCCATGATCCACAGGGAGCTGTATGCTAACCGTCACCAGCTAGACATAAGCAGTCATGTGACCAAAACACAGCCAGCAGCCATAGATTTGGCCCGTGTGCTGATTTGATAAGAGCTTTGGCTAAGTGAAGGGTTTTTCAGAAATGACATTTTGTGGGGGGGAGCAGCATAAGCAGTGGAAAAGTGGTTTCTGGCCGTTGCATTAGAGACGCCTTTAGGCCAGCTTGTCGATGAGATAAATCACAAATTACCATTGCTGAGGTTGATGGGTTTTCCCCGCTAATAAGATACGAGAGCTCCATTAGCAGAGGCACACCGTGGTCCCAATGTGGCATAGATAAGGACTCTCTGGCCGTGAATTTTATTCGCTTTGATATTTCTACAGCTTAAGTAACAGTTGACCTGACTTGACCTACTGGCTATCTTTTCTGGGTGTAAACTTCACCACTTACAAGATGCTGCTAATAGGAAAATGGCATCACTAGCTTTCTTTGGCAATTTCTTCTCTGCCCAGTGTAGGTTTAATGGGAAGTAATTTGCAAATGAATACAGTTAACAAGCAGTTGTACAACTCTCACCAATTTCATCTATAACTACTTTCACAACTAGCATTGAAATGGTTTCACTGTCATCCACCATTTTTGTTTACATCTAGTTTGCAAGATACTACTTCCTGTGTGATATGCAAGAAACTACTTCCTGTGTCCGGACAAGGTGGAAGCACAGGCTTGCTAATTGCTAACGGCTTACAATATAGCACTCTACTACCTTCAACCACATAAACCTCTTTTGAATACCACGCCACACTGGTTAATTCACCAGTCAAACTTGGTATTATTGTCATTTATCGTCCTCCTGGGCAACTGGGCGAATTTACAAATGAACTAGACATGTTACTGTCTTCCATTCCAAAGCATGAGTGTCCCATGCTCATTCTAGGTGACATGAATATCCACCTTGACAGCCCCGGCTCTACTGATTTCAAATCTCTCATGCATTCCTTCGATCTAGAGCTGGTCTCCAGCCCCCCAACTCATAAAGCTGGGAAAAACTTAGACCTAATTTTCACACGTTATTGTGACGCTGACTCACTAACGGTCACTCCTCTACATGTATCAGACCACTTTTTTATTCAGCTCAATATCAGCATTCACAGGAAAGCTACTGCTGCTCCAGCCATGGTAACTTTCCGACGCAATCTCAAAGCCCTTTGTGTAGAGCAATACTCATCGCTGGTCACCACTACTATGCCTACACTGGGCTCATTCTCCGCTCTCAGCGTAAATACTGCCACAAACATGCTCTGCTCCACGCTGAGCTCCTGTCTGGACAGATTCTGTCCACTGACATCCCAAAACTATCCGCACTAACAAGCCACAGTCATGGCTTAAAAATGAATCCCTCAGGGAGCTATGCTTAAAACTCCAGGCTGCCGAAAGGAAATGGCAAAAAAAGCCTATCATATCGGACCTATCAAACTACCAGTTACTCTTGGCTTCATTCTCAGACTGCCTCACAACTCCCAAAAACGACTTCTATCACAATAAGATCGGATCTCTGACAGACTGTCGGAAATTATTCACAGCATTCAGATCGCTGCTGAACCCTCCAGCTGCTCCTCTGCCTACCTGCCTCACAGCTGAAACCTTGGCTTCGTTTTTCACCGGGAAAGTGACGGCCATCAGTAGCCAGTTCACTGACCCACCTACTGCCTCTGCTACTCAATCTATTTCGACCAAGACAATTACATTCTCTTCATTTACTCCTCTCTATGAGGAGGAGGCACTAGCCCTCCTAACATGTAGCTGTCCTACTACATGCCTGCTTGATCCGATACCAACAGACCTTCTGCTAACTATTGCACCTACCATTATACCAGCCATCACACATGTGATAAACAATTCACTTTCCAGCGGTGAATTCCCGTCTGCCTTTAAACAGGCTCAGGTGACACCACTACTTAAAAAGCTCTCACTCAACCCTAACCCCTAACCAGGTTGACAACTATCGGCCGGTTTCGCTACTGCCTTTCCTCTCTAAGTTCATAGAAAGGGAAGTGTACAATCAGGTCTCTGATTTCCTCACCTACTCACTTCTCGATCGTAACCAATCTGGTTTTAAAAAGAGACACTCTACTGAAACGGCTCTGTTGTCCGTCACAGAAGCCTTAAAAACTGCCAGAGCTACCGAACAGTCCTCGGTGCTCATACTGCTGGACCTGTCAGCAGCTTTTGACATGGTCAATCACAACCTCCTATTATCTATGCTTTCAAACATGGGTATCTCGGATACACCACTATCATGGTTCAGATCCTACCTAGCTGAGCATTCATTTAAAGTGTCATGGCTAGGACAGCTGTCCTCTTGGCACTCACTGTCCACCGGAGTGCCCCAAGGCTCGGTACTGGGACCCCTTCTTTTTTCCATTTACACTACCTCACTGGGACCAGTTATCTGCTTGCATGGCTTTTCCTACCATTGCTTTGCTGATGATACTCAGCTCTATCTGTCATTCCCACCTGATAATGATTCTTCGATCTCGGCACGGATATCTCACTGCCTTTCAGTCAGATATATCCTCATGGATGAAGGATCACCACCTACAACTTAACCTCTCAAAGACTAAACTTTTGGTCTTCCCTGCAAAACAGTCGGTTCAACACAGCCCTCCCAGCCTGCACTATTAAATCACTACAGATGGTCCAGAATGCAGCAGCACGTCTGGTTTTTAACCATCCAAAATGGGCACATGTCAGTTCACTGCTCATTGAGCTACACTGGCTTCGGATTGCAGCCTGGATCAAACACAAAGCCTGCACAATCGCCTATAAGGTGATGACAGAGCCTCTTATCTGCACTCGCTCCTGAAAGCTTATGTCCCTGCCCGGTCGTTGCGCTCCTCCACTGAACGTCGCTTTGCTTTGCCTAACCTTCACACAAAGCAATCCAGACTGTTCTCCTCAGTAGTTCCCAGATGGTGGAACAAGCTGCCTACCACCACTAGAGCAGAGGTGTCCCTCACTGGTTTCAAAAAACTCCTAAAATCCAAGCTCTTCAAAGAGCACCTGCTCTAGTGATCCCAAATACTCCCCATGAGTACTGATATGCACTTAGCATTCGATATCGAAATGTTAATTATTTAACTTTAGTATTTTGTTGCATTTGTACTTTTATACTATTGTAAGTCGCTTTGGATAAAAGCGTCAGCTAAATGTAATGTAATGTAATATAGCAATTGGCATGAAAGTTCAGAGAGGTTTTGAGGCTCAGAGCCTTTGATCAGGTGAGATACTCATGAAGTGTGTACTGTTTCAATTCAAGTGCTGTGTGGGTGCCTTTTCGACTAAAAACGATCAAGAACAGAAACATCATTACCTGTGGGGTGTCTCACAGTTTCAACATTGTTTAGGATTTTTTAAATCATGTAGTGTAAACCAGGCTTTAGCTAAGTTATCTGGAAAGTTAATTAGTCACCCATTCACCCAGCCAACAATAGTGCTCACCTCCCTCTCCACCCCTGGTGGATTTGGGCCCCTTTTTATGACTACAACCTTGCTTGACAGGAATATAAAACAAAACAGAAAAAACATAATTTATTGCTGTACTTAAAAAAAAAAAAGTTTGAATACAGTGTATACATAGTTCACTTGTGTTAACACCCTTACAACAATCAAGGCAGTTATTTTAAAACTTTTCTTCTGTTTTAGCTTAATTGTACCTGAACTGCTAAATTCTAATTACTGATTCTCCATAGAGATTATCCAAAATTAGTTCTGATTAACTTCAGGCAGTAAAGAAGCTCAGTGTGAAGATCTTGTTACTGAATCGTTATCTCGTCTTCAGGGAATGACAGTCAGGAATCTGCCAGACAGATACCAGAGGGGATGACTGACTGTCTGGCCAGCGAAAGGATAGTTTGAAGAAAAATCTCATTTACTACGTTTTCCCCTCATCCCAAATGTAACTGATGAAACAAGATAAGCGTCTGAAGTTCGTTTCTTCTTTTTTTAACACTTGACTACGAGGTTAACATAGCTGAATAGAAGCTTATACTCAGTTAAAATACAGGAAATGTAGCTAAAAAGATAATCTAGTAGTTTAGCTCATTGTTATAGATAACATCATACAGTGTTAAAAATGTAAGAGCTAACATAAAAAAGTCTGTCTTCACAAGATGTTTGTAGACTTGACATTTGTTAGTTTCTGGTGGAGTTTTGCACAGCAGTGATCTCTAAAACTAGGTGAGCATGTAGTAATACCAGTTAGTAGAGAGCAATAATCAGGCCTCCTTTGACAGCATCTAAACTCTTCATCATATTAGTGAGTCACTGCTTCCATTAAATGAAGAAAATGCGTCCACAGTTTACTTGTAGTGGAAAGTTTCAACATTCACTCTGCCCTCATATTCACAGTCAGTTGTATTAGGCAGCACAACTGCACAATGTTTATATCATTGTACCACATTATCCCCAACACTGGTTAGTAGTTACAGTAACTCATTTTTTTTTTTTTTAGAATGGAAGTCTACAATCCAGTAATCAAACACTCCAAGCTTCTGAAAATATCCTTATGAAGCACATATTTCCAAACAGATAGGTTATCATTAAACTCAAAATGCCAGAGTTGTGTACCACAGATGGTGTTAGCCCTGAGGCGCTGCACCACTGACATTTCTGGCCTTTTTTTTATTATTTGTGGGCATAAATCAAAATGATGGATGCGTTTTGAACTGTGACCTCCAGATGCATTCATGCAATATTGGTGCTAACGATCACTGCTGTGAATAACTGACAGCCTTGCAGTCTTCACTTGATTATGTTTAATTTGTCAACATGTCATAGTGATGATGAGGATGATGATGTGATTTCCATAGCTTTGATTTGCTTGACCGGCAAATTAGAGGTTTCTTCTCACACTTCAGATTCATGCAACATTTGATGCTGAATACACACAGGCTACATCCAGCAGTTTCGTCAGCTTTTCATACATTGTAAAGATTCATCTGCTCACAAGCCCATCAAAAGCCCAAAGCTCTCTTTGCAGAGATTGAAATGAATTGGACTGAAGTCAGCAATTTAAATGCAATAAGCTACATACCTCATTCCATGTGGGACTTGCTGAGTTGCAAAGAAAATTTGCAAAATGAATGAATTATGCAAATTGGAACCCCCGTTCCAAACTACTGTACCACCTCAGGCTTCGACCATACATGCTCCACTGGAGTGTGTCTCAATTACCATCAGTAATCTGGAGAAACATTTGACTTTGGTTAAAATAACTAAGACTCAAATAATGTCTAAAGTTGAGGTTAGCGGCTATGCATTGGCAAGAACTTGGCAGTACAATACATATCATATCATGAGAAATACTCTTTTCTGATTGACTGGCAGGTGTCTGTTCATTCATTATAATGGGACACCTATGAAGTAGGTCTGAAAAAAACAATAATAATCACAGTTTTATATCAATGCTCTGGAAACTTTAAGTAAAAGTGCACAATCACTGACCAATGTGCATGCACACAGAGGACCTGAATTTCTGAGCAGTCCAATCTATAGGCAGTTGGAGCATGGGTGCCATGCTCAAGGGCACTTCAGTCACATCCTGCTGGGGGAATGAACCTTCAACCTTCTACTCACAAGACCAGGTCCCTAACCACCAGGTCATGGCTGCCCCTAAATGTGTCATTACAGATGTCCCCCTGATAAACTATTCCAATTCCAATAGGGTGTCATCATGTACTTGTAGTGACCCAGTGTTGGGCTGTGTACCCAAATGTGGTTGCTTTTAACCCAACTTGTTGTATATGAAGAATTCTGCTTAACTTAACCAGGGACATGAGTTAAAAACAAAGCATTGCATCACTTCCTAGCATTAGCTTTGTAGCTCCATTGCAAAACTAAAGATGTAAACATCAGATACTAAGCGTGTCTTTGTCAATCAGTTACATTTGGCAAATTAATGATTTTTCTAGCACTTTCGGCCCTTCCCCCACAGCGCAAAATTGGATGTGCTAGCTTCCATTTATCCTGTACTAATGTACCCCATTCTCAGTAAGTGGCTACGAACACGTAGGAGGCCTTTTTCAGACCAGGCATTTGCGAAGGCCCCTGTTTTTAGCTATGCACCACATTGTCCAATCTCATTTGGAGTACAGCCAAGAGGGTCACCATTAAGGGTTCTTTTGTTACGTCTGAAGGGGGGGCTAATTGGGCAGCGGGATGTCGCTCTAGACCATCCACGGTGAGTGACGGACAGGAGAAAGGGTCCATGGCATATAAGAGCTGTTCGTGACAGCTGCACTGTGTGCCAGTCCCGCGGCTCCATTGTTGGCAAAGGGTAGAGGTGCACCTATAGAGGTCCGAGACAACATCTTAGACAGGAACAGGCCTGAATGAGAAGAATCCAGACATGCTGAGGAGACGTGCCAGGCAAAAAAAAGAGGATTTTCAATACTCATCTGGGGAAATGCAGCAGCTTTGAGGATTTGCCTTGTGGCATCAAATCATTATTAAGCCTCTAGCAAAGAAATGAACTGCATATAAATAGCCAGCCTAAGCTAAAACTGACCGTAGATGTTTGCTTAAGTGAGTTCAGGTAAAGTACTGCAGAAAGTCTGATGATGCCTTTACTGATATAAGTGATACAAGGCTTATTCCCACCGTTTACGGGGGTATAACAATACACAATATATTGTAATGCAAAAGTGTGATGATCTGCATTGTTAAGATTAACATTATCATGTTCATGATGCCATCTAATGGTTTACAAGAGGTTGCGTTAATTTAATCCACACCAGAATGTTACACTCTTTAGCCTCTTTAGTAGCCTTAATGGTGCATCTCCAAAATGACAATATTATTAAAATGCTGTGCCTGTGGAGAAGTCAGAAGCAGTGAGGGTTCAAAAATAGACAAGGCTTTATTCCAAAAACAAACAAAACACTCTGGCTGTGACTATGAAACAAAATCAATGACATAAAGACATAACAAGGGTGACAAACAATGACTCACATTGAGTGTGACACATGAAGGAGGTAAATGTGATTAAACAGCTGAGCTGTGCAATTAACAAAACATGACGTGGTTGGGGGTGGAGACATGACATGAAAAAGACACATGGAAGACATAAACAAAAGCAGGTGGGGGCAAGATGGCACATGGAAAATGTAAACAAAAAGCAGGTGGACAGAGATGGGGACAGCTGAGGAGGGAGGTTTAATATAGTGACATATTTCAAGCCTTTTTAGTTTTTATATTAATACTGTTTGAATAGTAATTTTCTCAAACTCCAAATGAAATATAATAATTTAAATGCAAATTTTAAATAATTAAAATTGAAGACTCTGGATCTTTGAAATTCTAGATTTTTGTGAGCTGTATGTCATACTGATCAACATTAAACACAAAAATGTCTAAAAATGTCACATTTTGTGTACTGAATATAGAGTATATAACTGTTTACCTTTTTGAATTAAATTATGAACACAAATGAACAATACTATACTATACTTTTTGGAGATGCATTAGTACAGCTTCTTCTATTCTGTAATAGAAGCTGTATTTTAAAGACTTGTTTCATTTGAAATTGTATAAAAGTATTATTTGCTATGGGTTTTTTTTTTTTGCATTGTGCCAAAAACACCCTTGATCCCCCTTAGCCATAATAAAATTGCAGTAACGAATGGCCTCTCCTGGCTTATTGCTTTATGAAAAGATGTAGTGAAGCTGCAATAGTAGATATTAAACCTCAGTTTGTATTTATTTCATTTGATTACAACATATACAAACATCTGTATTTGCACTTAAAGAAATAAAAATGTTTTTTTTATTAGCATTTTGTTTTAAATATCATTAGAAAAATGTCATCATGAACACAGTATTATGAGTCAAATCATATTGTGAAGAGTGTGCATTAATTACACCATATAACCTACAAGTAGTTACTAGTAAGTAAGCTCATTTGAATTTTAAAGTACATTATTTCCTATCATTTCATATTTTAATCAAAATTTGTTTACAATCTCAGTAAGTAAACTGTCATTTGAGGGTAAAATACATAATAATTGATTGATTGATTGATTGATTAGAACCAAAATATCTTTTCTCTGGGGTTCATTTGTGTGTATTTTTTATGAACATGGCTCCCAAACCTAGAGTTGGACAGGTGGTGCTCCAGTACTAGGGTTGAAAACCTGTGCTTTTTAAAAGACTGATATACTGTTCCTTTAATGCTGACATATGCAAATATACTCTGTTTTGATTGGCTGCCATGTATTGTATCAAAAGGAAGCCTGAGCTGAAAAACTTCTTTGTAACTTTAACTTGAATGGGCGGAGCTAAACTGCTGTGGTCTGTAGAGGTGGATATACATAAATGTGCTGATTTCTATGACATCATAACAACACTGAATACAAAATGGCCTTTTTTGTAGATTAGTTTTATATAGGCTGTATGGGCGGGGAGTGAATAGTTGTGATACAGTAGGAAAATCATGCTTACTATTAGCTGGGCCCTTTAAAAGGCCGAGTAAATACACCATGTTATTTTGTAGAGATTTTATTCAACTTTAATCATTTTTTTAGTACCAGGAGTCCAGGATGCGCCTCATGCTCATGAACCTCATACCAGGCATTCCCAGCTCCCTGAAGCTTCTGTATTCTCCAGGCCTGAAGTACCACATCCTGCCTCTGTAGTGGGCCTCCTCGTACATGAGCCAGTGGCCATCCATGACGTGGCAGGACATGCAGCCATTGGACCAGTTGTAACGATCCATGATGGAGTCACAGTCTTCAGTCATCTCCATCATCTGTCCCATGAAGTTCTCACGCTCATAGATCCTGATTCTGTAGGATCCTCTGTACTGTTGAGAAGACATATGAAGGCAGTAAAACAGTAAGAAAGTTGTTTCTGATTTTTGTGAAGAAAACTTAGTTTTAAGGTGAATGTTTGGCTCCATTTGTTTGATCCTTTATCCTCATAATTTATGTTTTGCACTGGAGCTACCAGGTTACGTAGGTTTAGGACATTTGCAGATTAAAATGCTTGCTCAGAAATCAGTTTTAAAGACACAAAATAGTCAATAAGCTCTTTTTTGTAAATATAATTAACTCAAGCTAGTTTCAAGGTGATGGCCAACAACCAGTGTAGCATTGTGCACACTGCAGGCCTAAGTCATCACACATTTGCCTATTAATAGTTAAATCATCTCTGTTCATGGCTATCTCAAAGCCTGAATTTTGCCCATTTTAGGATAAGGTATCAGAAACCACATTAGCAAGTCCATTTGATGTAAGTTTTGGGATGATTAAGATTGCAGTTAGCTCATTTATAGCAATAAACCATTTACTTCTAGCTATATTAGTCTCATAGCTCCAGCTCAGAACTAAAGTAGTCTTCAGCTGCCAGGCATGTTTTGGCTTGTCATATACACTACTGGCCAAAAGTTTATGAACACCCCACTTTTCCATTTTTTTTTTAAATGATTGAGTTTAATGTCTCATTGCACTATGAAATGAAAGCATAGGAGTTAAATAAGAACTCATGGAATCAGTTTATAGACCAAAATGTATCTAAACTTTGGAAACAAAGTGGCTCCTTTGTCAGATATAACAGCTGAACACACTCGTGACTTTCTTTCTACAATAAACATCAAATATTCTTCAGACAGTTCTTCACAAATCTGCTGCAGAACGTCACATAAATGTTGGCACTTGTAGGTTTGCTTTGCATTTCACTTCATCCCAAATCAGCTGGATGGGGTTTAAGTCTGGAGACTGTGCTCCACTCCATGTTTTCAAGCTGACCATCTTGTTCTTTTATCCTGAGGTAGTTCTGGCAGAGCTTGGACTTATGTTTTGGGTCATTATCTTGCTGTAGGATGAACCGCTGACACAGTAGACACATACCTGAGGGTACTGCATGGCACTGCAGAATGATGTGGTAGTTGTGGTGGCTCAGGGAGCCTCTCTGTAGGAATTAGTAGCACCAGGTTTCAAGCCTTGATCACCTCCATTACTGCAGAACAGCTTTCACCTGTTAACCCATTTAGTGTTCCCTGATTATTTTGTATAATTCTGTAATGTGCATTAATGTTCTGTTTTGGGTAAACTTACTTTTTTTAAAAACCTCTGGCAGTTCACCACTTACCTTTGTATCATTTCAAGCTATTCACTGGACTTGAATTGCAATAAATGACTGGAAAAATTGGGGTGTTCCAATAATAATTGGGGTGTTCTAATAATTGGGGCCAGTAGTGAACCTTTTGGGATAAAAGTAATATAATAACTTTGGATATTTAATTTGATGACTGTAAAACACACAAGATTGGAATCAATAGGTAATCAAAATGGTCTGGCTGATTTGCCATGGGTGTGTTGGAGTAGGGACTACATTAAGTTATGACAGACAGGGGAAGTGCAGGATCAGGGTTGAAAACCACCATCATACCATGGGGATCATACGGCAAGATCTGATCCAATCACTCATTCCCCACGTACGCATGTAGTCATTGTAATCGCCCCTCCTGATGAAGTATTGGTTGCCCGTGTAGTTGGGGCGGTCATAGACCATGAAGCAGCCACTCTCCACCCGGCAGGAGTGGCAGCGGTTCAGGTAGGAGGACATATCGGAGCAGTCGCTGCTGCACTCATAGGAACGTCCTTGGAAGTTCCTGTCCTCATAGAAGACGACCTACAAAAAGTATTAATAAGCTGTTATTAATACTTTATTAATACTGTTAATAGTGCTTAGCTAATAAACTAGGGTGACCAGATTTGGGTTTCTGAAAAGGAGGACACCTTTTTTTTTTTTTTTTTTTGGGGGGGTGTCATCAGTGTATTGGTGTATGATATGACACAAATGACATGGTGTCTATGTAAAAATTGCATTTATTGAACAGCACAAAACAAAACATAGTACACTAACAAAAACACACTGACATGTTTTGAGTGTAATAGTGATAGACTAAGTACAAAAAAGAATAATTTCTATGTCACAAAGAAATCTGTGACTTTAGCCGAAGAGCTCTCGCCCCTGGCTCTGGCTGCTTTCGCGTGCTTTGTTGAATTGACGTGCACCTGCAAGTCGTTGGCACCTTTATTTGCCACAGACACATAAGTGCCTGCCTTACACGTCAAGCACTCTGCCTCATACGGATCACGACCCTGGCGAAAGCACAGGAATTTTTTCTTTGACTCCTCCGTAAACGTACACTTTCGTTTCGGCATTGCCGTAGAACCAGCGGACAAACGTGCTTTCGCTTGTAAACACTCGGGGGTAGACTGGCAAGCCTACGGCGTTATATTTGTGCCACAATTCTGAGCCCGTGTGCGCTGTGTTTTGTGCGAGCAAGAAGAGTTTTGCACGCACATGAACTCAATAGTGTATACAAATCTCTCTTTTGAGCGCGCAGGAGAGCAATGTTGAGCACGCGGGAGAGCAGTGTTGAGCGCGCGCAGAAGAGTATTGAGTTCATGCGCGTGCAAAACTCTTCTTGCTCGCACAAAACATAGCACACGCGCGCTCAGAATTGTGGCACAAATATAACGCCATACAAGCCCACATTTTCTTCTTCACACACACACAATGCAAAGTAGATAGATTTGAGGAGAAGGGCGTGACTAATTTGCGATACAGAGAAACCTGGAATGGAGTGGAATGGAACGGAGTGGCAATTCTAATCACAATGCACTGTACATGTATTATGTTTGAAGCGGTCGAACAAAATTCCGGACGATCTTGAAATTCCCCCCGGACATTTTTTTAGGTCTGAAAAGTAGGACATGTCCGGGAAAAAGAGGACGTCTGGTCACCCTAAATAAACAATAAACTACAGCTAATAACTAATGAACGTTATAACTTAAGATCAATAAGTGAGTGCTAATAACTAATAAACAGTAAGCTAAAGCTAATAATAAACAATAAGTTAGAACTAATAACTGATGAACAATAGCTAGTGCTAATAACTGATAAACAATAAGCTAGTGCTAATAACTAATAAACAATATGCTAAAGCTAATAGCTAATAAACAATAAGCTAGTGTTAATAACTGGTTAACAATACATGAGTGCTAATAACTAATAAACAATAAGCTAGTGCTAATTACTGATGAACAATAAGCTAAGACTAATAACATATGAACATTAAGCTAGTGCTAATAACTGATGAACAATAATATAGGACTAATAACAAATGAACAATAATAACTAATAGAAAATAAGCGAGTGTTAATAAGGCCAAGTAAAAAAAAAAGAATTGGTGATCATCCCCGCCCGACCCTCTAAAAAGCACCCGACCGTTTTTTTTGTTTGTTTTTTTTTAAACACAAAAAAACGCGCCAAACACCCTAGTCTGGCCTAGAATCGTTCAAATTTTGCATGCTTCCAATGACGTGACCCAAATCAGT
>BRDA01090830.1:0-15261 GCA_036984385.1 Crenuchus spilurus
GTGGTATGAGATTTTGAGTATGATTCCAAATCCAGACCTCCAAGGGGTAATAATTTTGATTTACACTGAACATTTTTATGTTATTTTGTTCTTAACGCATTCCACTATGTAATAAATAAAGATTTTCAACTGGAATATTTTATTCATTGAGATCTAGGATGTTATGTTAGTGTTCCCTTTATTTTTTTGAGCAGTGTGTATATATATATATATAAACCAAAGACAAGGGTTTAAAACCTGCTGACTGAGATGAGGGATAATAACTGGAGATGTGTATGTGATGGTGGGCTGGGACTGGGTGTGTGTGTGTGTAACTGGTTATTGTCACTGAGGGTGTGAATGAGCTGCAGGAGCTGTGCCAGCTTTGGCCTGGAGCTCATTATGATTCAGACCCGCCCGTGCAAATGCAGTGCTGAGCTTGAGGGGCACGGGGCCACTCTCCTGCGGGACTCTGTGTAATCTTCTGTCACGCCAGCTGGGTCCATATTGATGAGAATATTAGACCTGTGCAGACTGAGCTCCTCTGTGGTGTGTTCCATTAAACAGCATCAGCTACTAATAGAGGCTTGTGTGTGTATATGAAGGACTGGACGAGATGAGGCTGAACTGAGGTTTAACTCTTTCAGTTCTAGATGGTATTATTCAGTTATTTATCAGATTGTTCGTTGACTACTATGAATTATTCAGTAAACAGTACATTATGTAAACTTATATGCATGGTATTGTAGGTTTAAATGGTTACTGTTGGAAAACATAGGTTTGAGGCAGAGGATGCCAATTTGGTGTTTACACCATCAAATATTTGGCTTATTTTCACATTTTCACCTTAATTATTGTAATTCAGCAACAACCATAAATAAATTATGTATTAAACTAACGTGTAACATAGTATATGTATAATGGAATACAATTTGAAGTTTAGTGCTTAATATTTGGTTATGGATCTTAAACCTTAAAATTATTAAAATGCAATTAATTATTCAATAAATGCAATAAAATAAACTAAAATGTCTTGTTTTATGTGTTTATTAATGGGTTACACTTTGAAAACAGGCTTACAGGACAGGAGGCCAATTTGGTGTTTAACCCTCAATTATTAATTTGAATGATTATTATTCTTATCCAGTTGTCCATGAATTAATGGAAAACTAATATGTAATGTAGTATACTGTATGTATTAGGGAATCAAATGTTTAAAACTGTGTGGCGAGGAGCTCAATTTGAGGTTTAACCTTTCACATTTTGTGCTTTGTGCAACTAGTAACTATACAATAACGTCTATGAAACTCAATTCCAAGAGGTTAAGATTTGATGAAGATGCTTTGGCCTGGCAAAAAGGATGCTGACTAGGGACTGACTGTTAAGAGGATGCAGATACAGAGCACGGTGAAGCCCCAATTGCAGGGGCTGAGGGGCAGGGTTATTTGCATTAAAAAACAAAAGGAAAGAGAGAGAACTCCCCTGACACCCATCATTATGGTGTCTACGATCCTTCTTACAACCATACAATTACACACACAGAACCTCCTCTTTCCCTCCCTCCCCCCTGTCTCTCGCATCCCTGGGCAACGGGCGAAGCTGCCAGCCCTGTTGATGCTCCCATGGGACCTGTGCGAGTCGGGACCTTCCAGATTGATTGGAATAAACATTGGTGTTGACTCGCTCGGCTCTTCAAAGGAGATGAAACAACTGCCCTCACTCACACCTGTTCTCCAGCCGTGACGCACGTGCTCACCCTGCGCTACCGTCATCCGTTGAACCGCCCCATCCCTACCTCGCTTGCTCCCGCCCTCCCTCCCTCATTCGCTCCCTCCCTCATTCGCTCCCTCCATCCACCCCTTGCCTCCTTACCAGCAACAGTGCAGGGTTATAAAAGCAACGAAGGCGAGAAAACCAAAGCGCATAATAAATATATCATATACCATCATGAAGCTGTCGCAACGTGGCGTGCGTGTATGTGAGCATGTCCATGAGACGTGTGTGTTTTGCGAAGTGCAACAAAGAACACATATGAGGGGGAGGGGGAGGGGGGTGTGGGATAGAGAAGGAGAAAAACAAGAAAGGGAAATCTTAGCAAAGGACAGAGGGGTGAATGTGTACATAAGAATTTATTTATAAAAACAAAAACAAACCCCACCCACCAGCCTTGCTAGATCTCGAAAAGAGAATTTATTTAAAAAAAAAGAAAACAGCAGTCTCGCTAGCTTTCACTCTCGCTTTTTCTTTGTCTCTACATCTGTTTGTCTTGCTATGTTTTTATTAATAAGGCTCTCATCACAGAGTCAGACAGAAGCCGATGGGCAGATGAGTAGGAGGAAAAGAGAATTTTTCGAAATTACGGCCAACGTCGTTCTTTGTCTCTTTTCCCTCTCTGAGGTTTTTCCTCTTTCTCCCTTGCTCTCCCTCCCTCGTTCCAGGACAAATAGGTCCCAGAGGGAGGACTTTTGGATGAATTGGATGAATATTTCCCCCTCTTACTCTCTCTTTCTCTCTCTGTCTCTCGCCACCCATTTTTTTCTTTGTTTTTGGTTGGAGCGAGAATATGGCGCAGGGAATTAATTAATTTTTAGGGTGTGGGGGGGGTTATTTAGTACCTGCCACGATGCTGGCCAGCTGTTGTGTCCGGGCGATGGGCTGGATGCTGCGTGCCCGTGCGATGGCCGCCGCGATTTTGCCAGCGCGCCGCTCCTCCCCGTATGCGGCCAGCACGGACGCAAGCGCCCGCTGATCCAAAGCGTTGACGGCGTCAGCCGCGCGGGGCATGCCGGGGTACCTACGCACAAAGAGGAGCCCAATTAAGCCCACTGACGTCACGGGTTCCTCGCCGACAGGAGCCAAAGGCTGACAGCCTCTTAGACACACGGCGAAAGAAAGAGAGAAAGAAAGAAAAAAAAAAAAAACTCCCTCGCTCCCTCCTCCTCTCTTCCTCCCCTTCCCACTCTGGGAGATGTGGGCTTGAGATCTATAAAAAGAGCGTGTATGTGAGAGAGAGAGAGAGAGAGAGAGAGAGAGAGAGAGAGTGAGAGAGAAAGTGAGAGAGGTAGCTAGCAGATATATAGATCTCAAACTCAAAACGTCTAAAATAAACTCCCAGTTCATTCGTCTTTGAGCTTTAAATGGTAGCGCTCCAGTTAAGGCACCTATAGCTCTGAAAAAGGGAGGAAGGGGAGAGAGACAGATAGAGAGAGAGATTCACATTATAAACAAAAAGTGTTAACTGTTAAAGGGAATTAGCAAAGTTTCACGTTTGATGCTAAACCTGATTAAATGGAGGAACACGTTGTCTGACTCCTTCATTCCATATTATTCATTATTATTTATTACTATAAAAAATAAAAAAACAGGAGGGAAATGTCCAATAATCTCAAAAAAAGTATCAAATTGTTTGCTTAATTTTACCTTGCTAACTTGCAAATGAATGGCAAAGTATTCAACACTAGTCATGACTTTCCTGCATAGATGAGGGTAAAAAAATGGACATTTAACCCTCCAAGCTCCACTAAGAATGAAAGTTTCCAACTACATCCTTCTGTGCATCAATATTTAACATAACCCATTGACATATTACATCCTTTCGCCATATTCTTTCATCATATAGCGGAGATTTTATTGAGGGTAAGTCAATCAAACAATACCTGGCTGTGATGGTTGCAAGAAGCCTTGAGCTGCAGGCATGGCCATGCCCAGGGACAAAACTCAATGGGTTCGGTATTTCACGTGCATACGAGGAACGCCGCAGCATTAGCATCACTGTTTCGTCAGTTTACGTGGGCACAACAAAGGGTAGTGGGAGCATTACTCAGACACCTTCAAACCTTTTCTTCTCGAGCAAGGTCAGCGGGAGTTGGATGAGAACGTTGAGGAAAAAAAGGAGAAAAAGTTGCCATTGCTAGCATTGGGTGATGAGAAGAAAAGGATTAGCATCTCCAGACTCTGTGGGCTGGGCTTTAATCGACCTGTTCAAAACTTTTCTCTCTCTCTCTCTCACCACTCCATCTCGCCCCCAGAATAATTCTAGAGTCAGTCATGGTGGGTGGGTTATCCAGTTCATTATCACTCCGCAAACTTCCCAGTGAATTTCTTAATAAAAAAGTTAGAGTGAGGACTCCATTCATTCTTCAAAATATCGAGGGAAACATTAAAGAAGGGAGTAATGAGAGGCTTGTTAGATGAATAGATATTAATTATGGCAGGTAAAAGAAGCTGCCGCCAGGGGACACCTTTGTTTACAGGTAAATAAAGCAAATGGCTGGTTTTAGCACTGACAAACGGAGCACTGTATCTTTGTGGTTTTCAATTGACTACCTGTGCCAGCTTTGCGTAGAACAATGCACTGCTGTATACATTGTATATGCATGTATCTGAACTTCCTAACAGCATATGTACATTATAACAGTTAATACAGGAGTAGTGCAAAGGCTTTGGCAACCCTAGAAAGTTACATTTAAAAAGCTATAAACTCGGGGCCCAGAGTGGCTCAGCAGGCTAAGACGCTGACACTATGACCAGAGGATCGCGAGTTTGAATCCCGGTCATGCTGTTTGCCATCAACAGCCGGGGCCCAAGAGAGCAAAAATTGGCAGTGCTCTCTCTGGGCGGGTAAATGGCGCTCTCACTCTCCCCATCACTTTCACATTGCAATGTCCGCTGGCTCAGGCGCTACTGATGGGTCCATTCAGAGCTGGGAATGCTTTCCTCTGAGCGTGTTGGCTCCCAAGTGACGGTATATCAGCGGTAGTTCAAAAAAGACGCGGTGGCGACATCACAAGCAATGGAGGAGGCTTGTGCTTGTCTTCACCCTCCTAGAGTCAGGGACAGTGCAAAGTGATGGGGAGAGCCCCCTAGTGGATGGGATGGCTTAATTGGCTACTACTACTACTACATTGGAAAGGGGCAAAAATGTTTTTTTAAAAAGCTATACCCTCACTATACACTACACTTACCTTCCATCTACACTCATTGTCCAGCTCCACTGACTATATAGGTGCACTTTATAGTTCTACAATTACTAGAGTAGGGTAGTGGATCATTCACATTTACGTGGTAGTGGTGTGTTAGTATGAGCTGCACTGGAATCTGGAGCTGCTGATGCTTATAAACACTTCATTGTTATTGCTATCCAGGCATTTTGTAGGCAGCGTCCTGTGACCACCAATGAAGGACCAAAATAAACTGTGCAGCAACAGATGAGCTACTGTCTCTGACTTTACATCTACGTAATGCTAAGTGTATAACAGATTGGACCGTGAGCTAACACGGTATTTAAAACCTCCAGCAGCTCTGCTATGTCTGATCCTCTCATACCAATGCAATGCACACCAACACCACCACCACATCAGTGTCACTGCAATGCAGAGAACGATCCACCACCCAATTAACACCTGCTCTGTGGAGGTCCTGATCACTGATGAACAGGGTGAAAGGTGGCAAATAAACTCTACAGAGAAACAGAGGGGACTACAGTCTGTAGCCGTAGTGCATCCATATGGTACGAGAAGCTAGTAAAAGGGACAATGAGTGTAGAAACAAGGTATGTGTACCTCAAAGTGGCCAGTGAGTGTGTATTTGGGCAGTAAGTGTCTATGAGTCCAGAAGAAAAACAATATTATAATAAATTCAAATAAAAAAAAGAAGTAATTTTATGTATGCTAATGTTGGTTAAACCTTTTTAACTCTAACCTGGCAGTCCAGTAATATTTGTAACCAAAACGTCAGTTTGCTAAATCAAGTATACAGGTGAGGACCATTGAAAGGTACATCTGGAACCAAAGTATTTGTTTGTTTTTACTTATTTGTACTACATGCATATCTGTTGGTATTTATTCTGATGATAGATGGCTACAAGTATACGCATACATTGTTAAGATAATTGGTTTTAAATAACATGTTTAAGTGCTAAGACGTATTGTACTTTATAAACTGAAAAACAAAACACATCAATCCAATTAGAGGTTTTCATTCAGAACTTCAGCAAAATTCAGAGTTGGAAAATATGAAACCACAATCACCACATCCTAATTACTATGCCTGCCTCGTTAAAAATTAATTAACATTGCACATTTCAATCCTCGTTAACATCAGATGTGTCTAAATAGTCCTATTTAGTTTAAAGCCAATATTTCTGACTGCAGTATTGCCATATATGTTATTTCACAGCAGGTAACATTGTACATACTGTTCATGAGGCTACATGACTTATAAATAGGTGTGTCATGAAAACAGAAATTAAATCTACATAAACATTGATTTGATGAGTCTTGTAGCCTTTTATACAAGTTATTTGTCTCATGTACATCCGATGAGACAAAAAATATTATACATGGTCTTTTATTTATTGAGGAAAATGATCCAATTTGTTCCTATCCAACTTGTGTGTTTAGGGTTGTTGTCTTGCTGCATGACCCACCTTCTCTTGAGATTCAGTTCATGGATGGATGTCCTGACATTTTCCTTTAGAATTCTCTGATATAATTCAGAATTCATTGTTTCATCAATGATGGCAAGCCATCCTGGCCCAGATGCAGCAAAACAGTTCCAAACCACGATACTACCACCACCATGTTTCACAGATATGATAAGGTTCTTATGCTGAAATACAGTGTTTTCCTTTCTCCAAACATAACGCTTTTCATTTAAACCAAAAAGTTCTACTTTGGTCTCATTCATCCACAAAACATTCTTCCAATAGTCTTCTGACTTGTCCACGTGTCCTGATGAGCATCGACAACTTTTTCTGAGGTCCTCAGAAATCTCCTTTGTGTCATGACATACTTCCACAAACGTGTGGTGAAGTGCTGATGTTGATAGATTCCTGTTCTTTAAATAAAACAGGGTCCTCACTCACACCTGATTGTCATCACATTAATTGAAAACACCCGACTCTAATTTCACCTGCAAATTAACTGTTAATCCTAGAGGTTCACATACTTTTGCCTCTCACAAATATGTCATATTGGTTGATTTTCCTCAATAAATAAATGACCAAGTATAATATTTTTGTCTCATTTGTTTAACTGGGTTCTCTTTATCTACTTTTAGGTCTTGTGTGATGTTTTAGGTCATTTTTATGCAGAAATATAGAAAATTCTAAAGTGTTCACAACTTTCAAGCGCCACTGTATATCTTTAAATGTTGATTTTGGGGAAATGTGGTATGTATAATACAGAGTGAAATAAGTTGCACAGGCTTTTATTCATGCCTGTGGATAAAGTTTAGAGAGCTGAAGGCTAGAGCTCGATTTTCGTGAAGGTGTTTTCTCTCCATTAGAGAAATCTCCCCGTGTGTGGGCGGCTCTATCACCTTGAAACGCGTCTGAACCCAAACAGCCTTGCTGTTTAAATGAGGGGAGATTACCATCACACTCGCACACCTACTCAGCCAAATGCATGAGCACACACAAAGTCTTTCTTCTTCCTTCTCAATGTCCCTCTCTGTCCACTCTTTCTCCCGTCTCATCTCCTCTTACATACTCAGGAGAATTTCCCCAATATGCCCAAGGAATCTCCCCAAGGCAAAGCTCATGCTTGGTTTAACAGGTTTTTGGTATACAGTATTTATAGGTAGTGTTGAGCAGTGTTGGGAAATCTCATCAGTACAACTCAGGACAAACTCTCCAGGACTCTAGAGAGATGCGCTCTGAACTGTCTTATGTATGCCTGGCCTATACTACAGGACTTTTAAAAATCCTAACTGATGCTGAAAACGTGAGACACTCTGTTTAATACTACATTTTTGACTGATTTTCCTGTCCTTGATCGTTGTTAGTCATAAAATTACCTGAATGAAACACCACACAATGGCTACATTGCACGCCCAAGCAATGGCTCATGTGGGAGTTTCGCACAATCTGCTACACTGTGAGTTTCATGTGTCATGAAGGAGATGTAAAAAAACTGTGCTATGCTAGTAGCAGAACCAAACTGTACTGTCAGCACTCAATGCATGTAGGGCCTCCTCCCCTTTGTGTTGAGTGAAACTACAACCTTCCTACTACAACCTGATGTTCGTTTTCTACATCTTTAAATATGAAGATTAGAATTGTCAGGAGAAGCAAATTGATCTCAAAATCAACTTGATTATCTTAGTGTGGGTCAGGAATTTTATATTTATATATCTCACATCTCAACATGCTTTAATTATGTAATGTCTTCCACCTGTGCCAACTGCAATATTAATTTTACAGACGCAGTGTAAGCAAATTATTAAAAAAATACAAAGATTCACAAAGACAATCTTCAAATTTGGCCTTTTCTGGACTGTATTATAAAGAAACATGATAATATAAAATGTTCATTACAAAATAATTATTTTAATTCATTTATGAACATTTAAGAACAATTCTCTCTCTCTGTGTTATACTTGACAATATTATTAATAGTGACTACAGGTGATGGTACCTGTTTCCATCCATTCTCATGTCCAGAGGTCCATCCTTGCTCAGGGAAAAGCCTCTCTCAGCTGTGTCCATCTGCATGGAAGAGCAGCCAGCGTCCAGCAGGGCGACGTCCACACTCCCATTTCCCAGGCCAAGCCCTACCAACAGCTCTTTCAACTCACTGAAGCGTCCAAGTATTGGCTTCACCTGCCCTCTGGAGAGAGGGGAAAGAGAGAGGGGGAGGGGGAGAGAGAGAGAGAGAGATCCAAAATTGTACCGACTTCATAGCCTCAGTTTTGTCTTTGTAATCTAATACAAACAAGTGACAAACCTATAACATCTAGCTGACATCTTTATGCATGTTATTGCTGCAAACATGGAGTCATTTTTACTCAAATTGGTAAATTCTCAGTATATCTAGTTATCTGGGCTACATGTTAACATATTGTTCTTGTTCATGATCCTGAATCAAGGCCTTTAGTATTGCAGAACACAGAAAACAACCACAGTGCACATGTTAGTAAACCTAATTCAGCTGAATTTAAATAAGATATGCTACCAGCAAGCACTTTATAAATACTTTACTAAAATACATTTTTGGAAATGCATAATTGGGATCAACAGGAATGTTTTGTAGTGCTGATATTGATTCTGATTATTAATCAAGGACACAGGTACCAATGTCCATCAGCCAAGACATGTTTGGGGTCCAATTTTTGCTTCTTTACTTTAGAACCGGAGCTGCAAGTCTAGTGCTAACAAATAAACTCAAAAGTCACCTAAACTGCCCAATTGTTTACATCAAAACACTGAAGCATCTCTTAACCTCTAGTTGATGTGCTTAAAGAGACTGGACACAGATTGAGCAGGTTGAGAGAAGTTATGTTGCTTGTTCTAGTGTTAGGAATGTTAGCCTTGTAGCTCCAGTTCTAAACTAAAGATGCAGAACTTAATCCAATCCAAACATGGGTCTTGTGAGATTAGACTGTGAGTGTAGTCACACCGGTTGCATTTCATGTATGCATACACAGAACTCATCAAAATGCTTTAGCTTTGGAAAGCTAATCTCAAAATTCCAAATGTAAACAGGGCCTTCAGTGGTGTGAAAAAGTATTTGCTCCCTTCCTGATTTCCTGTTTTATTTTTTTGCATGTTTGTCACACTTAAATGTTTCGGAACATCAAACCTCGAAAACCCTCCCATCAAATGCTCAAAAACTCTCCAATGTGGCTGAATTACAACAATTCTGCAAAGATGAGTGGGCCAAAATTCCTCCACAATGTTGTAAAAGACTCATTGCAAGTTATCGCAAACGCTTGGTTGCAGTTGTTGCTGCTAAGGGTGGCCCGAACAGCTATTAGGTTTAGGGGGCAATCACTTTTTCACACAGGGCCATGTAGGTTTGGATTTTTTTCTCCCTTAATAATAAACACCCTTCATTTAAAAATAGCATTTTGTGTTTACTTGTGTTGTCTTTGACTAATATTTAAATTGGTTTGATGTTCCGAAACATTGAAGTGTGACAAACATGCAAAATAAAACAGGAAATCAGGAAGGGGGCAAACACTTTCACACCACTGTATATCACCTCTAGGACTGATGTAGATGGGCTGCAATGGGTTAAAAATCGTTTGGGCTTATACAAGACAGTTTATGTATAAATATGCCACACTCTGCTACTCAGGCCACCCCTTGGAGGTATAATAATTTTGTAATAGTACTTTAATTATTTCACTATTTTCCAATTAATGAATATATTAATGAATATATTAATATATTAATACAAAGATGACACTCTGAGCTATAAGTTTTTAGCATTTCATGGATGCTGCTCAGAAATCACCGAGAACACGTTCACTGGATCAGCAGTATCCCAGTTATAAAAATCTGAATAAGCTATTTCTGTCATATCTTTTCCTGACCGCCCACTGGTATGCACAAGCTGTTTAAATCTGTGGAGAGAAACAAAGGTATTCCATTTAAAGCAGTTCTTCTTACGGAAGTTAGTAATCTATTAAGTCAAATTAACTGAGCATCCGGTGGATTGGTTTGCACGAATGGTGCTTTAATAAATACTATGATAACTATTAGCACTAATGGTTGTGAATATTAGTTCACAGTAATGCAGGACTTAATAGCGGGAGTCAGGAAGAGGTGAAACGATAGCACTGCAGTGAAATAGCAAGCAACTGGGTAAAAAAATAAAAAACGGACAGCGAAAGTGCAGCAAAAGTACACTGAAAGTACAGCAAAAAGTAAGAGTGGATAATAAAGGACAGAAAAGTAGCAAGATTCTTCAGACTTGGGCAATAACTCCAGGGTGGACTCTGGTCTTCCTGTGTCTGAGAGAAGCGTGACAGGTGCAATGCTTTAACACAGAGCTGGTTACCCAGTTGCTAAGGCCCTAGCGGGCATTCGTGACTACTGCAGTTTATAAACTACTGCAAGAGAAAGTACAGAAAGATAGAGAGAGAGAGAGAGAGAGAGAGACCAAATAATATGCATCCCACAGGGAAGGTAACAAAATATCATTCCATTTGTTTATCACCTTGGAGAGATGGGGTGGGAGAGAGATTTGCTGCAGTATTCGAGTTAATTCAGCACCCACCAACGCATTCAGGGTTCCACACGCACGTGGCTGAAAGCATGCACACACACTACCACACAACCGAACGTGGAGAGGAGTAGTATGGAAGTTAGTGTGTGGCTGGAGAAGGTTTTATTTTGGATTGAATGTGGAGGTGGGAAAGTGACGCGCGCATTGACGCTGACTCCTTTTCATCTTTAATCATTCAGATGGACACGTGGGCGTCTGGGTACGTCTCTCTTTCTCTCTCTCTCCTCTACATTCCTCACTTTCAGCATTCTTCTGGCAAGAAACAGTCAAATGAATGGTCATAATGTGGTCAGAAATGGTCAAATGACTACAGTCGATGTGGTCAACCAAGTAATCAAATAACACAGTATAGTCTTGATTAAAGTCTTTCTATCCATCTTCTCTGGACTGAGCAGTGCTGAGCAGTCATACATTTTTCATGTGACCTTTTGAGGCTGAAGTATGAGTGGAGCATGACCCCAGGTAAGCAGCTACAGATCATGTCAATCAGTAGAAGGGGAAGGAATAAGCTGCTGGAGATGTGCACTAGCTTCCCACAAGGGCAGCAAGCACACCCATTAACCCTCTGATATCGTCTTAGATGCCCTGTATATGCCAAGAAATGCCTGCTTACATCTTACATTACTTCTCACACGTAGCTCTTTGAAGTTCTTTCAGTTTTAATCTGGTATCCTTGCTGCAAACCTGCTGGTTGAATGCAATACAGTGATGCATCAAAAATGACAATATTGTGAAAAAAAATTGTATTCACGACATTTTTTAACAGCTTAAAAATTAAAAAATGTAAAAATATTTAATCTTCATTACACATAAAGTGATACTTCAAGCCTTTTTTTGTTTTACTGCTGATCAATTTGGCTCATCATGAAAAGAAACAAATCCAGGCTCTTTTAGAATATTTCATTTCCAGTTTGAGTAAATTTCTATTTAAATAGAATCAAAAACTAAAAAGGTTTGAATTACGTCACTTTACATGTATTGAATCTAACATATGACTGTTTACCTTCATAAATTAAATTCTGAACACAAATACACAATATTAATAACTCATTAACTGAGAATTAATAACTGAGCAAATCATTAGTTCATCAGAATTTCATTAACAAATTATTTACAAATGATTTGTTAACATTTGCAAAAATTAACAGTCATTGGTAAACATTTGTTCATGTTCAAATTCTCATTAACAAATGATTTTTTTGCAGTTATTAATCATTAATTAATGAGTTAATGAATGTTATTAGAAAGTGTTACTCAATATTTTATAGATGCAATAGTTCAACAGAATGAAAAAACAACAGATGAGTTTTCCTCAATTTAACTACATTCTAGCTTTTATAGCATAAAAATTCTGAAATAATTAATGACTAAAAAAACTATTTTACCATCCCTTCTAGCAATTTCATTTGAATCCACCTAACATCTCATTTAAATTGAAAAGATTTGTTTTGGGAATTTTCATACGTAGGCATCTACTATCTGCATTTATCTTCGAGGCTCATTTAATTATCGATTAAGTTTTTAGATTGATAGCACCTTTATGATGATGAAAATGCACTTAGGTGCATTCAAACTTTTGACTGATACTGTATTAGCTTTGCAGCAGGCTTTACTCTGCCCACCCCCGCAGCCCTACAATCCCACTGCAGCAGGGGAGTCCCCTCCCCTCCTCCCCAACATGCTCTCCTGGAGAATGGAGAGTGAAGGAGGAGAGAAATCACTACATCCTCCTCATCCTGCACGAGCAAAGGTCCTCCTCCTCAGCGGGGGTGGGGGGTGAAACCCAGAAGGCTTTGGGGTGCCTGGGCCTGTACGCCCACGAGCAGGCTGAAAGATCAAGGGCGAGGGAGCAGCTTCGGTAAGTCTGCGCCCACGGCTGGGGCTTCCCTCGCTCTTCTACGCCAGAGAGTGGGCTTTCTCCCTCTCTCTCTCTCTTTCTCTCTCACCACCCTCATTAATTTGCTGGAAAATCTATAGTGAGGCATTCTCCTGCCCGCCCACACACACTCTCGATGGGAGCAGTAAGCCACCCACCACGGATCAGTGGGTTTGGAGAGAGAGAGGAAGCATCCTAGCCTGCCTGAGCTTGGGGCACCCCCTCTTCTCATGTCAATAAGCAACCAATTTAAAGCCTCTGAGGTGGCAAACTCCCACTGCACTATTTTCCCGCATCTCAAGCCTCTCATAGCTTACTTTTATTGCTTTGTTTTCCAATAATTTTCATTATCTCTCCAAGCACAGCCCCAACTGACCAAACAATAAGAACTGTAGCTAGAGAGAAGGATCATATGTCACTACTAGCAAGGTTATTGGGATGACAATGGTACAGCTGTTAAGATTTCTACAGTATTAAGTAAGGTTAAGCCAAAAGTCTCTTGACCTATAACCTCACTTATGTACACCTTATGTGGAGGCTGGGCAAACTCTATTGAAAGAAGTGGACAGTTATTGCCAGCGCCAAACAAAGAGCACAAGAGTGGTTTTCTCGACAGCTACTGGAGTCTGGGACTTTGATAATGATAGACTGAAAAAGTCAGTAAGCAATGAGCATTTTATAGATGCTCTGCTAGAACAATTCATGGGAAATAGGCATATAACATAGGAAAATTGATATTTACGTTTTTTACTCTTTTGGGCAAAAGCTTAATATTAATAAACTGCTGTGGTCCAAACTAATGTATCGATTAAAGACATACAACAAATGTGTTAATAAACAAATACAGGTGCTGGTCATGAAATTAGAATACAGTGGTAACCCTACTTACGAGCATCCCTACTAACGAGTATTCCAGGTAACGAGTCAAGATCTCAGAATATTTTTGTTCCAGGTAACGAATAAAATTCCAAGTAACGAGTAGCGTAAATTAGTTCAAGTATGCCAACCGCTAGGGGCGCTGCGGTCGTAGCATCCCTTAGATGCTACCGTAGAAGAGGTCAGTCATTACCTTTGACCGCTGTCCAGTGAAAGTGCTAGTGAAAGCGACGCTAAGGTAGCAAAAGGTAGTGAACAAGAAAGTTAGATACATTTTACTTTTACTTTTCATATGATAAGTGGAACCATGCCATACACGTACGCCCATCCTAATGACCTCCTTAGCCGCCAGCCTACACGAGCGTCGTCGTCGTCTCGTTTATTTTTTTAAAAACCCATATAAACACATTATTTAGCATATTAAAGTATACTGTATAAAATTTTACTTAAGACCAAAACAAAAAGGATTTTTAGAAATGTTGGCCAACTGAAAAGTATGAACATGAAAAGTATGAGCATGTACAGCGCTCAATATTTAGTCGAAGCTCCTTTGACCATATGGTTCAATACACCAGCAAATTCAGCTACTTCCTTCACACTATGACCTTTGGCATGCCCTAAAGCAATCACTCCTTTTCACCAATCATTAACCTCTGATTTAGTACATAAAACCTCTCAAACATCAAAAGTGAAAAAAATACAAGAGAAAAAAAAAATACGACATGGGCTTCTTAATATCCTATAAATATGGTCCACATGCAGTTTGCTTTGACACTAGCCAGACAGAAGAACAATCTAAATATGTACAGTACTAACATCTATTGGAAACCTTTCCTACATTGGTTATTGTTATGTGTTCCTAAAGTGCTCATCGCTCTCCTGAGTGCTGATGGTAGATCAATACAAGGACTGAAGGAGATTGTTTTAACAGTTGTCTCACAATATCATGACAATCCCCATCGCCTCAGAAAATGGAATGCATGTAATAAACTGCACGTTTCTACATAAGCAACGACTCATCTGTGATCTTATTTAGAAGCAAATATTACCGGGTGGATCAAGGTGAATGAGTTCGAGCTGGTAAACAACATGGAAGAGCTCCACTGATGACCCTCAGGCCAGTGTCGGGGGGGGGGGGGCGTGGNNAGAGAGAGAGAGAGAGAGAGAGAGAGAGAGAGAAAATCAAACTGCTGAGCATCTCTTGCTCATTTCACCTGCAGAGGGAAAAATCAGTGACATGCCCTGACACTGGGTGATCAATAATTGAGCGAAAACACTGATTAAATCGGAAGAAGAAGAGAGTCCCTGAGCCCCTGCCCTCCCCCTCGTCCTGCAAATGCCAAGCTTTCCCCCACAGCAACATAATGTTACACAAAGCAGATAACAGAATGCACTCATAGATTACACATCTAACACGACCAAGGACAATACAATGGCAATCAAGATCACCAGTCATTGTGCCGCAAAACTGCACTTCAAATTTAGAATCTCTCTAATTATTGGGGGGGGGGGGGGACA
>BRDA01090835.1:0-20513 GCA_036984385.1 Crenuchus spilurus
GAGTTTCACCTCTTAACTAAAACGTAACTCTCTACTACTTAACAATATACATTGTCATGGTAATATTAAATAAATTAAATAATATTAAATAAAATTAATTAAATAAAGACATAATATGTTTTAATCAAATATATTAAATAAGTATGCAGAGAGGCAGATTAAAGCCGTTGCATCCATCAACTCTAAACAGCAGTGGTTCACACGTGCAAATCGATTTTTCATCCACTCAATGCATTTGGCCTAGAAGTCCGATGATGCATTTTTGACAGCTTTTGCTCACTTTTTCAATTTCGTAAGTAGGAAAACGTAACCATAATAATTTAAGTCGTATGCATACGTGTACGGTTTTATTCGTGGGTGTGTGAATTTTTGACAGTGATCTTACTCCATAAATGTATAAAGGATGATGGTAAGAGTTCTAAATGCTCTAAATATGTTCATTACATGAATACAATTTCATTTTCTCTGAAGCACTTCATGGATTTCATAAATAACACTCTATAGTTGTTATACAAAGTGTAAAGGTAAAACTATATATATATCTTCATTTTAGATGTCAAAAAGCATTTGCGGCTCCCAGTGTTTTCTTTTCTGTGGAAATCGGTCCAAATGGCTCTTTGAGTGTTAAAGGTTGCCGACCCCTGGATTAGATTAATGTAGATGGATCTACATTAGATTCTTTAAAACTAGTTTTATGGTTTATAAATTTCTTTACTATTTTATCACCTATTTTATTATATTTAATTTCATTATCTTAAGGTCTTACAATTTTTATTTATTTTCATTACTATTTTATTTTTTTACTACTATTATTTTATTGTTTTATTTTAATTTCTACTTAGTTGTACAGCACTTTTGGTCAGCTTTGGCTATTTTAAGTATGCTTATAAATAAACTGAACTGAATTGAATTAAAAAGTCATTAATATATTTTAGCTGCTGTACAAATAAAGACTCATTTCAGGTTTACTGCTGTGAATGTGAGTTTAAACATTATTCTTTTAATCTCTAATGTCTTCTTGTCATGTGTTATACATTCAATTTACACAACTAGCATTATATATATATATTCAATGTCAGTACAATATATAATTGAACTATGTTATTATGCAATTATATATTGTACTGACATTGAATATGCATTCTGTATGAACAGATTTTCATCTTGTCATCCCCTCTACTGATTATAGACACCAATGTGGCCTGGATTCAACTTTCAGCACAGTTTCTCCTCTTGTCTCAAAGAGCTATGAGAGAGAAATAACTAGCAAAACTATAAGCCTGCTTTTATTGAGTTTGAGTTTAACCTAATACCAGTCCAGATTTGTAATCTCAGAGCCAATGCAGGAATTTCCAAGGAATTCTGATCTTGCATAATTCCTTCAAGCTGAGCGTGGTTTCCCATCAGAAATTTAGCTGAGTAGCTTCAGTGACTCATACATGAACTTCTACACCTACTGTGTCCAGCCCACAAATCTTTTTTTATAACCCCACCCACAAATGTGTTCCATGGAACCTGCTGTTGTGTGGTTGCAGCTTACAGGACGGTGCTAAAAATCTCATTTAGAAAACAAAATTAGCCTCTGACAGAGCACAGACCTCTCACACCGTCTAGATCATGAGAGAGGTGCAAAAATGTCTACAGCTTTGAAGGTGCTGAGAAATACAATGGCTTCCATCAAATCTTCTCAAACGGAGGTTTCTATCATAGCTAGAACCACTCAGTAGAGTTATGTGTTATTGTGTTGGATTAACAGTCATCTCAGTTCTCTGGTTCCTCTGTTAAAACAGAACATTAATGTACTATTACTGATCTAAAATGTTTTCAACAATAATAATAAATAAGCATGATACAGACACTCTTCAGATACTCTTGTTTCTGTTTCACTTGTTATGACTAATGGGAACACACATGACCTCTAACTCCTCTGGAGGGAGATTTAAAAAAGTTTAAAAAAGACAACACAACAGATTGACCATGAGACATTTGGTTCCATAGTCAGTAACAACATATTGTGAAAGACGGTGGTGATAGTTTCATGCTATGGGGACATTTTTCAGCAGCAGAGACTGGGAGGTATTTCAGGACTGAAATATGCAATCAATGACAGTAAAGAGCCCCATGAGACCTCAACAACTCAGACAGTAAAGGATAATGTTGATCAACAGATGTTCTCCAAAGAGGAGTCAGAGAAGATCTCCAAGACATTCAAAACATTCTAAGATGATTTAAGGTATCTACTCTAAAAAATCATTGAGTAAATGTCTGACTAGTGTTTCAGATGTTGATTTGAGTAATATGTCAGGACGAAACTATAATTAGAAAAATATTTATAAATTAGTGCAATCTAAAAATGCACTAAAATATGGTAAAAAAAAAAAAAAAAAAAAGCTTATTATTGCTCTTAATTTTATTCAACAAGCTAAACTGTCATGTATTTTATTTATTACACATAAAGTGTAATATACACTTTATAACACATATTAAAAAATGAAATACACTTGAAATGCACATTTCAATTCTTGTTTATTCTTAATGTTGATTGGTATGACTTTTCATCACAATCTTAAATTATTTGAATATTTGGAGTAATTGACTTTTCAAACAGTATCAACATTAAAACAAAAGGTTTGAAATATGACACTTTATGTGTCATAATACTAAAATATGTCAGTTTACCTTTTAGGATGTAATTAAGAACACAAATGAACTTTTTTCAACAGATTATATGCTGATTTTTATTTTTATACAACACACTGTATTGTACCAAAGTGGTGCCTGAAAGTTTGTGAACCCCTTAGAATTTTCTATGTTTCTGTATAAATATGACAAAACATTTTCAGTTAAACAAATTAGGCAAAAATATTATACTTGGTCATTTCTTTATTGAAGAAAACGATTCAATATGACATATTTGTGAGAGGCAAAAATCAGTGAACCTCTAGGATTAGCAGTTAATTTGAAGGTGAAATTAGAGTCCGATGTTTTCAATCAATGGGATGACAATCAGGTGAGAGTGGGCACCCTGTTTTATTTAAAGGATAGGGATCTATCAAAGTCTGCACATCACAACACGTTTGTGGAAGTGTATCATGGCATGAACAAAGGAGATTTCTGAGGAGCTCAGAAAAAGAGTTGTTGATGCTCATCAGGTTAGAAAATGTTACAAAACTATCAAAATCTCTAAAGAGTTTAGACTCCACCAATCCACATTCAGACAGATTGTGTACAAATGGAGGAACTTCAAGACCATTGTTACCCTCCTCAGAAGTGGTCGACCAACAAAGATCACTCCAAGAGCAAGGCGTGTAATAGTCAGCGAGGTCACAAAGGACCCCAGGGTAACTTCTAAACAACTGAAGACCTCTCTCACATTGGCTAATGTAAAGGTTTGTGGAAGGACGTGTGTCTGACACGTTTCTATACTTTTATATTCTGCTGCCACAGTTTCTTTAGTTTAGTTTAGGTTGCTCTGTTATCCTTTCAGAAAATAAGCTGCATGTTTCAGCATTTCTGTGCATTTTTCAAGCTGACTTTTCACGTCCATTAGACCAAAATTATATTAAACTTTTTCTCTCCTGCTCGCTCCATGTGCTACCATGGCTCATTTTTACTGCTGTTCCACTTATTTTTCTTTTTCTGTTGTTGATGTAAGCCTGTGTCAATTTCCTGTATTTAGTCAGAAAGTCTTCTAGAAAAGTTTCACACTACACATGAACCGGACCATGGTTCAGTAAATCCGGACCGAGACCACCTCTTTCAAATTTTGGTCCTTTGGTCTGGAACGTGGTTCGCAGCCCGTTTCATACCTGCTATTTTGGTTCTGAACAAACTGAACAGTCTAAAAATCTGGACCAAACAATGTAGGTGTGAAAGCAACCTGCAATTAGCTGCAATTATTGGTGCAAAGGGGGGTCACACCAGACACTGAAAGCAAAGGTTCACATACTTTTGTCTCTCACAAATATGTCATATTGGATCATTTTTCTCAATAAATAAATTACTGAGTATAACATTTTTGTCTCATTTGTTTAACTGGGTTCTCTTTATCTACTATTAGGACTTGTGTGAAAATCTGATGATGTTTTAGGTCATATTTATGCAGAAATTCAGAAAATTCTAAGGGTTCACAAATTTTCAAGCACATTATACAAACATATGCTGGAATATAAGAATATATTATTTTATATTTAGATATTTCAGTATATAAACATCAGTACAAAACAGTTAAAGATCAGTTCAATATCAGACTCACCTTAATCCAGTCTCTGCACTTCTCACTGTCTGTCTGTGTGAATGTTTAGCTCAGTATATTACACACTTTGTCCCACCCAGTAATTTCTACGTTAAACACACCCACATCCTGTTAGAGATGTTTGTAGGGAAAGCCCTATTTTGTGACTTCACATAAAAATGTAGACATGTTTGGGCTTGACAACACCATCACACACCCACACACACTTCAGTTATCTCACACACACACACACACACACACAAAAAGACATAACAGATATCACACACACACAGAGATATCACATACAGTTATCTCACACACACGGATATCACAGTTATCACACACACACAAACACACAGAGAGAGAGAGAGAGAGAGAGAGAGAGAGAGAGAGAGAGAGATCACATACAGTTATCTCACACACAGATATCACAGTTATCACACGCACAAACACACACCCATATATCACATACAGATATCTTACACACACACACACTCTGTTCCTAGGATGCTTCTGTTCTGCGGAAAACAGGCAGCTGTGACCTGGTGTTTATGGATCTAATAATAATGCATTTTATTTCAAGGCGCCTTTCTAGCACCCAAGGACACCGTACAATAATGATCATAAAAGTACACAAAAGTAAGAGTACAATAAAAAATCAATATAAAAGAAAATAAATAAGAATGGTTTATAAAGAGAAGGCAATCTTAAACATAAGTTTTGAGTCTGGATTTAAATAATGGGAGTGAGTCAATACTGCAGAGAGACAATGGTAGTGAGTTCCAGATTCGGGGAGCAGAGCGGCTGAAAGCTCTGCTCCCCATAGTAACAAGTCGAGCAGAAGGTACAGATAAGTGAATGGACAAGGAAGATCTGAGAGTCCGTGGGGGACTGGCGATTTGTCGTAGATCTGACAGATATGAAGGAGAAAGATTGTGAATGACCTTAAAAGTTAACAGGAGGATTTTGTATTCAGAGTGGTGTTTAATGGGCAACCAGTGAAGCTGCTGTAAGACAGGAGTGATGTGGTGGGTGAAACGGGTTCTGGTAATGATCTGGGCAGGTGCATTCTGGACTAGTTGTATTTTACGGAATGATTTCCACAGTTTGTAGTGAAAATAGCGCGAGAAACCATGGAAATGAACGCTAACACCACTGAACAGACTTCAGAGAGCAACTCAAGATAGAAGCGAGGCCCAGGGTTGCCAGATTCGCAGTTTTCACGTCAAATTCGGCTTGTTTGAAAATCCCGTCGCGGGTGAAAATGCGGTTTTTTGGCTACTTTTAAAAATTACCGCGGCCGACAAAAAAGCAAGAAAATTGGGACAGACAGACAGACAGAGAGAGACAGACAGACACAGAGAGAAACAGACAGACACAGAGAGAGAGACATACATACAGACAGACAGACAGAGAGAGAGAGAGAGAGACAGACAGATAGAGACAGACAGAAAGACACAAACACACAGAAGGTGAAGAGAAGACAGTCGCTAGCTAATATGCCAGGTAAACAAGGGAAATACGGGTATTGCAGGGACTAGGAAAAAGAAAAAGGTTTGATGTAATGATTAAAAGTGTTCCTAATGATGATAAAAAGGCATATAGTAAAAACTACAAATGTGAAATGAAAAAGTCAGTTCCTTTTTTTTGTGTTACTATTAAATGTTCTTGACTGGGATATAAAACTGTTATAAAAGAACACTAATGTTACCATATTATTAATGACTGATAATAAATCCATTATAAACAAAATACTCTCATAGTTGTTTTGCTATTTGCTTCAAACGTGTGACAGACTTATTTTGGGCTAGTTTAAGCTTCTGAAGGGCGGGTTTTAGACTGACTTTGGGCTGGATATTATTGCTGGACCTGGCAACCCTGACGGGGCCAGAGCTCTGAAGACAGACAGACAGACAGATAGATAGATAGATCCCAAGCCTGTTTGCACTTTCTGTGTATATTTTATGGTATATGTTGTGTTTTTCATGCTAACAATGTTAATTAAATTATCAAATGCATTCAGTGGCACTTATTTCTCTTATTTTTACTGCATAAAATTTGGCTAGTGAAAATTCTGAGTGGCCGGTAACTTTAGAGAGTTACCAGCCACATCTGCTAAGGAGGGTATTATGGCAAATTGTGTCAAAGGCCGCACTCAGGTCAAGAAGTATGAGAATTGAAACTAGTCCAGAATAAGTTAAACCATAAGGAGGTCGTTGGTGATTCTAATAAGTGCTGTTTCAGTACTATGGAGGAGGCGGAATCCTGACTGGAACTGTGTGGATCTAGTCTTGTGACTGGAAGGTTGTTGGTTCGATCCCCAGGTCATGACAGAAATGCCCTAGAGCAAGGCACCTAACCTCCTAATATGGAGAATTAGTCTCAAAACTATTGACAAATGTGTAAATGATAATCCACAAATTACACATATGTCACACATTTCATTGTTCACAAATAAATATATTACAGTTTGTGTCTCATGACCTGCAATTTGTACAAGTACTGTTAAACTCCTAAATGCACATTTCTAGATTTTATATATAAATCATAATTTTTATGTAAGCTGAAGTCTCAAACTTAAAATGTATTTATAAAATACCGCGTGTGCATTTGTGAATCACTGCATGTGCATTTGTGAATCACGCTTGTTCTTTATTTATTTCCTCTCACGTGTTGTGAGTTTTGAGACTTTCCTCTCGCCTGTCTGATCCACAAATGCACAAATCAAGATCTGCAAATTTGCAAAGGAGCGAACAAGCCGCCACTAGAGGGCGCTATTTATTTGAAGGAATGATGTAAAACCCACCCATAATGGACCAGCAAGATGGATGGGTAAGTGAAATAACGCCAGTAATTTGAATGATTTATCAAGCAAAGTTAAAACCGTACCAGTGATCTTCACTATTTTTTTCAAAACAGCCATACTGACAGATCAAAGTCAAGGAGAGAGCCACAATATCACCCCAAGTCACTCAAATAATGGAAAAAAATAAACAACCCACCTATGGACTAAACCTTTGCACACTGAATATGTGCACTGTACATATTCAACACTGTACCCTAAAAGGGTGAACACACGTCCATACCGCTAAATAACTTACTCTGCCATGACCGTAGTGTCCGCTCACAACTTCTCCCTCCTTAGCTAAACAAGCAGAGTACGTTTTAGACAGCGTTTGACTTTCTCCAACCTCACCATACACAATACTGATACCACCTCAACTACAGCAACTATTATTCCCATCTTTTCCACTGAGAAAGTCATTGTATGCATCCAAACAGCGGTAAACTTTCACTGCCTCTCTGGTGTAAACACACTCCGTTTAAACAAGGTAGTGACACACATCAGTCACCTCAGGCAAGTTTTTAAATCAGAGAAAAAAACCTGACGTCTTAAATGCTTAACTAAACGACCAGATGTCTGATCATTTGTTACACATTTCTGACTATTGCAGGTTTGCTCTGTGATATGTGCTCATTATGAAAGCTGGCTATTTAAAAATGTGCCACCGGAAACACTAAAAGAACAGACATGTGCAGTAGCTTTGATATTGTTTTCCTCAGTGAAACTGTCTATAGAGGAGGCCATTGGCTGATTCTGATTGGAAAGTTTATCTATAGAGGAGGTCATAGCCTAATTCTGACTGGTTTGTTTATTTATAGAGGAGGCCATAGATTGATTCTGATGGGTCAGGATGTTTGAGGAGACTTCTCTGAAAGTCCAGCACTCATTTGTACTTTTTTTCTCTCAACACTTCAGTCATTGTTAATTTCTTACATACTTCATCCTCTCCCAACCATGGAGAGACTTTGGCACCTTCAGACTCAAAATCTCCTGATAATCAGACAGTCACACCACTCAAGTATCTCACTGCTTGCATTTTTGAGTGCAGGGACAAAAGAAAAGCTTCTTCAGACAGAGAGTCTGTGCAGTCTGTGTTCAGATAAAGAACTGTTATCTGTACTTTTATTTTTCCTCAGAGTTATATTTCATACCTTATAATCACAATACACCATCAATCTATCTATAATCAAAAGACCTGTCTGTACAAGCTACAACCAGGATATATTTCAATTCTAATGTAAAAGTGCATTTCACAAAGGAAACAGAATGGTTGTGCATTTAAAGTGGTTCCTACTGCCAGAAAGGGTCGTTATAGTGTAACTGTTTTTGGTGTCATGTTGCTAAGTGATTCCTAAGCCTTTGCTAGGCTGTTGCTACATGGTTGTTAAATGATCGCTATTGTGTTGATTAGTGGTTGCTAAGTAGTTGCTATGCTGTTGATTAGTGGTTGCTAGGCTGTTGCAAAGTGGTTCCTATGCTGTTGATTAGTGGTTGCTATGCTGTTGCTAAGTGGCTGCTGTGTCCTTAAGTGGTCGTTAGGCGGAGTTATTGCTAATTGATTGTTAAGTGGTCTCTCGGCTGGTGTTACGTGGTTGCTTGGCTGTTTATTAGTGGTTGCTAAGTGATTGCTAAGTGGTTGGTGGGTTGTAGCTATAGGATCCCCAATGATTGCCAGGTGTAAGTGAAAATGAATGTAAGTCTATGGGAAAAGCAAGGGATGAATAATTGACACAGAAGACGCACTGTAGGTTTAGGGCCAGAAATGAATGGAAACCTCATGAGTAGCTCATAAACTGTCTGGCCAATCAGTGACAGTAATATGATGGTCAGCAGTAGTGTTGGCACAGTGGGCAGCTGCTCGTCATCTCCATAAAGCTTGTCAGCAGATAGAAGCATGAAGTGCTCTAAAATCTGGGCCATGCTGACGTTGGACTTGATAAAACACAGATGGATCAACACCAGCGACCCAAACCATCACAGACTGCAGAACCTGCACACTGGACTTCAGGCACCTTGTATTCTGTGTCTCTCCACTCTTCCTCCAGACTCTAGCAGCTTGATTTACTGTACAAATGACCTGCAAAACTGACTTTCATTTTCATTTAATAAATATAAAAATTAATGTTTAACTTTTAGAATTTAATTATGAACACAAATGTTTTCTCTATATTCTCATGTTTTGATGTCTGACTGTATATGTTTATGATTTTGTTATAATTAAGTGTTAGACATGCTCTACATGCTCTTCACTGATGATTGTTGATTTTACTTTCAATCCTTTACTGATGTTTGAGTCCCAATCAAATAGACCTGCACTCTCGGTTCCTGTCCTGTTACATTATGTCAACCTACATAAAGCCCCTTCAGTGCTGTGCAACCAGAAATAAATGATTTCTGAAACAAAAATCTAAAAGTTCCTACATTTTTTGTTCAGTAGTAAACATTAAGCATGTGTTAATACAATTATATTATAATTCTGTGTAAAAACACTCAAATGTGGACAAACTGAAAATTTGAAACAGTGTAGTGTATTTTTAATAGGTTAAAAGTATGACAATATTCCTGTTGAATGTTATGTCAGGTCACAGAATGTATGGAGTTACTTCAGAGAAGACATGCTGGTGATTTCCTGCTGAAACTTCCTGTTGTCTATAAATATAGTTTCATTATTTTTATTATTGTGTGAACTGTTGCCCTGCAAGCAGGCCAGCAGAGAAACATCTGTTAAGAAACTCATTAAAATACTTTCTCTTTACTTAAAAGTACACTTTTTACATGTTTTTTTTATTATGGTGATGATTTTCATGATCTAATATGACACAGAATGACTTAAATTAGATCAGTTTGACTTTATTTGTGTACACTTTACAAATAAACTTTTGAGTTTATTACACAAAAGCTTCTCTATCACTGCAAACCAAGTGAAGCCATCTTAAATCTTAATCTCAATCTAATATTTCTCATTTTTGGGAACTTATAACAATTTTTATAACAATATAAAATTTCAACTTTCAACTTTATTTAATAAAATGTCATAAGTAGTTATACATTAAACAGTTTAATAATAAGCTTACATCTTCAAAATGAGCAATATTAGATTTAGACTAGACTTAAGGTTAGATTAGATTAAATTAGATTCAATTTACATATGTACAAGTACAAGGCAATGATTTTAGCATTTAGTTTAGCATCTAACCAGAAGTGCAATAAGTAGTCAGTGCAGGATGTACATAGATATAGTATATACAAAATATTATCAGAGGTTTGGACAAATATACAGTGAATAAATTATAGACGTATTCTAAACTATTGTAAAATATATATCTGAATATATTAGAGGTATTGTAGACTTAATATGCATGTTGGATAGAAAATACTATAAACATGATATAGAGATGGAATAGAAAAAAACACTATAAGTATGTTAAACAGATTGAATAATTTACTGGTTAAGCCACAATGGAAGGGTTGGGTATGTGTATATTAAATGTATATGCAGAATATGTAGACCAGGGGTCACCAACCTTTTTGAGGCTGAAGGCTACTTCATGAGCACGGAGTCATGTGAAGGGCACACATGACCTGTTTGCTACAAACTTCCTAAATAACAAAACTGCATGGATAACTAACGTTATAATAATAACGATATTAAAAAAGCAGTAGTTATTATGACACTATGTGAATTGATTGCTCACATATCAATCATTATTTTCTACAATTATCAGTAATTTACACAGCAATGATAATCAGAAAAACATGTTCAAACATGAAACACTTATTTATGTTTATTTACTAAACATTTGAAAGTCAGTGGGACACTTGCTGCATTTGTAATGCAAATCATCAAGGAAACAACACTTATTTGCCTTAACAAGTTAATAAATCTTTCTGAACATTTAACATTTTGTGCAATATTTTTGAATATGAATATTGCTGCTTTTTAAACAATGAAAAATGTCTCTGATTTGTCAGATCATTTACTATGAAGGTGGGAGGCTTGGCACTGCATGCTGCTCATCAGTGCATTATAATCTGGTGAATAATTTGACACAGCAATTCTCAGTGAGTCCTGTAAATGTGCATCAGTCAGGCGTGTTCTGTGTTTTTTCTTGATACAGTTCATGTTGGAAAAGGCTGATTCACAAAGATACGTTGAACCAAAAAAGCAGGCAATTTTCATAGCTGCTGTGCATAAACCACTCTACTTCTCATTGTCCACAAGGCAGCAAAAGTTTGGTGCAGACCGATGAGCTTTAAGGTGGATGTCATTTTGCAGTGTTGGACATTGGATACTAAACCACCTGCACGCAGCGAGATTCAGCTGCTCTACAAAGATGACACTCGTCTTGACATCGTACTTCCTCCAAGCTGGACATTGGAGAGTGCAGAGATGACTTCGGGACCATGTTTCTCAACTTTGAATAATGTGTTAGCTACAAGCATCATAGCTTCTTTAAAAACTTCCCCATCCGAAAAAGTTTTCTTGTTCTTTATCAAAAAATGCACAGCTCTAAATGAAGCTTCAGTTGCGTTCTGTGATTTTTTTCACCGGCTTTGTGAAAAAAAAGTCCGCTGTTTGTCTAAAGCTGCCTTTAACCCACGGGCTTTTTCTGTTCGCAATGCCCTGCCAGGCAGTGGTGGACAGTAACGAAGTAAATGTAATTCGTTACTGTACTTTACTTAAGTACTTTTATTTGGTAAGACTTTATACTTTTACTTCACTACATTTGAAAGCGAAACTTTTTACTTTTCACTTCGTTACATTTACAGAAACATCTCGTTCCTTTTTAATTTTTAAATCAACGCTTAATAAAATACCGAAAGGTCAAAGTGTACCGTGTAGGGTTGCCACCCGTCCCGTAAAATACGGAACCGTTCCTTATTTGTGAACTAAAAGTCATGTTCCGTATTGAGCCGATACAGGACGCGATTTGTTCCGTGTTTTCATCAAAGGGGGAGAAATGCGATTGAACTGAGAGAGCGGCCTCCAAAAACAGTCACGTTATATTAAACGGAGACGAGTCAAACACTAGGATCCAGCGGGGCTGCTCAAGCTGAAGCCCGCCTACAATCTCGCTGATTAGCTCAGCCGTTTATTGCTAATCTATGATTGGCTGGCCCCGCTGTCACTTCATCTGTTTCACTGCCAAAAACCAAGAGCACACTTTTTAAACAGAGCAAGATTCATGCAGAACTCTCTGATTGTCTTTCCTCCGTTTAGTGGAGAACAGGCTTCTCGGAATTCACAGCAAACAGCCAATCAGAAATTAGTAACGGATCTTTTAAGTCTATGTCTATAATATGTATCATTCTAGGTGTAATTTTATGTAAATTAGGTCTATTGACCATACATTCCAAAAATAAGTGTAAAACTGTTGGTAATGAGTTGGAGTGAAGTTTGACACAAATTTCAGTGAAGTGAAGAAATTTGCTGTTTTTAACCGTTTATTCATTTTTAATAATGCATTATAATAATAAGTTGAACTTATATAGCGCACTTCTATTTTCTATTAATATTTTATTTATAATTATTATCAATGATTATAAATTAAATTTATAATTAAAATTATTTAGTTTAATTAATATCAATGTTATTTTATTATTACTAATGATTAGTAGTATATTGTTAATAGTAACTAGTAACGATTAATAAAATATTAATATTTTTAAGTAATGTATTAATATTTGTTAATAATATATATATATATATATATATATGTTTATATTACAGACCCCCCACACACACACACATGCCTACAACCTACACACACACACACACACACACAGAGACATACACTTCTAAGGTTTCCATTCAATTAATCTCAAGCACTGTTATTGTCTTCATATAATGCATCGCCTCTTCAAAACTTAGGTAATGTTTCATCAAATGTAATGTTTATACTGAATGATTTATCAGTTGTGTTTTTATTGATTTTCATCAGTTGTGGTGGTGTTTATTTGTTATTCGTTTTTTGACAACTGAAATAAATGAAAAATAAAATAATGAAACTTGAATGAATGCTTTTTGTGTTGCTTCAAAAGCACTTGGTCTTACTTATCGATTTTGCTAGCTAGGCAAATGTAAGGCACTGTTTCGTTGTTCACCTGTTGATCGAGTAGGCCTAGGGGTTTTGATGTGACGCTAAGAAAAAAAAGTTTTTACTTTTACTTTTAATACTTAAGTATTTTTGAAGGCAGATACTTTTGTACTTCTACTCAAGTAAAAAATTGAGGTGAATACTTTTACTTTTACTTAAGTAAAATTCAATGCAAGGTAACTGTACTTTTACTCAAGTACACTTTTACTTCGTCCACCACTGGACATGTGTATTTTCCATATGCAACCGGCAATACAACAATCACAATCTGAATATTAGCTACTATTACCTTCCAAGCCGCTAGGTGGCGCACGTCTAAAACTACGTCACGCCCTGGAACTGCTGGTCTAGAACTGCGGTTGGCTCTCTGGCTCTGCAAATGGATGATGTTGCGGAGATCAGGGGGCTCCCTGCTGGCCAAAAGAGGTTGGCAAAAAAAGACGGTTTTGGTTCTCTGCTGATTTTTCCGTCCAAAAACAGTGTTAGGCTATATTAAAAATAGGCGGGTGGACTCTCTCTCTCTCGCTCGCTCTCGCTCTGCGTGCGTGCGTGCGTGTGTACGCGCGTCAACCAGTCTGTGATAAGCCATCCATTTACATGCCACTAAGTTTAACTTTTATCAAAATAATTCAGAATTTATGCTTATTTTTACTCAAAAATGAGGTATAATTATGTGTAAATGAGGTCTATTGACCATGCAGTCCAAACGTGAGTGTAACATTGGTGTTAATGAATTGGAGTGAAGTTGATTATCAAGGTGTAACACAGAATTGGGTGATAATTTTTTATTACATGATTTTAACAGTTTATTAATATTTAATAATAAATATGTAATTAATGATTAATATTATTTTAATAATAATAATAATAATAATAATAATTATTATTATTATAATTATAATTTATAGTTATTATTAGTATATTATTAATAGTAACTAGTAATTGCTAATAAAATATTAATAATATTTAATTAATGTTTAAAATGTATGTATAATAATTAATATTTATTAATAATCAATAATAATAATTTTATTTATGTTTAAGCCTGTACCGCACCATAACCATAAAAAAATCTGTTTGATCAGGGCCCCCAGACATGACATTGCTTGGGGCCCCAGAATTTCTAAATCCGCCCCTACACACACACAAGCACGCACGCACGCACGCACACACACACACACACACACACACACACACACACACAACCAAAATATGAATTTGGGGTGATAGCAGTGTAGAACTGCCAGAGTGACTTGTGACTGATGGGTCACTAAAAATTCAGAAGTCAAAGCTTGCAGGTGATTGGGCGAGGAGGTGGGCGGGCACTTGTTTTAAAAAATGCCTTACAAGACTACTGGACCACATTAAAATACATTAGAGAGAAACAACTGACACACTTAAACTGGTAAGTAAAGTAATAATAATTTATTTGGAAAAAACTGAAATTTGTGTTTGACTGAAGTTTAGTCAAGCTAATCATTTACAAGGTTAAGTAAAATTTCCAGCAGCTAATGTTTGGGCCAAATTAGCTTGTCAGTGTTAGCCTAGCTAGCATGTTGTAGTGGAGCAGCTGAGTTAAACAGGATTTCTGAGGCTCAAGCTGGGTTTGTAATGTGAATTGGTCCGTTAGCTGGGTTTGTAATGTGAATCGGTCCATTAGCTGGGTTTGTAAAGTGAATCGGTCCGTTAGCTGGGTTTGTAATGTGAATCGGTCTGTTAGCTGGGTTTGTAATGTGAATCGGTCCGTTAGCTGGGTTTGTAATGTGAAGTGGTCCGTTAGCTGGGTTTGTAATGTGAAGTGGTCCGTTAGCTGGGTTTGTAATGTGAATCGGTCCATTAGCTGGGTTTGTAAAGTGAATTGGTCCGTTAGCTGGGTTTGTAATGTGAATCGGTCCATTAGCTGGGTTTGTAAAGTGAATTGGTCCATTAGCTGGGTTTGTAATGTGAATTGGTCTGTTAGCTGGGTTTGTAATGTGAATCGGTCCGTTAGCTTGGTTTGTAAAGTGAATCGGTCCGTTAGCTGGGTTTGTAATGTGAATCGGTCCGTTAGCTGGGTTTGTAATGTGAATTGGTTCATTAGCTGGGTTTGTAATGTGAATTGGTCCGTTAGCTGGGTTTGTAATGTGAATCGGTCCGTTAGCTTGGTTTGTAAAGTGAATCGGTCCGTTAGCTGGGTTTGTAATGTGAATCGGTCCGTTAGCTGGGTTTGTAATGTGAATTGGTTCATTAGCTGGGTTTGTAATGTGAATTGGTCTGTTAGCTGGGTTTGTAATGTGAATCGGTCCGTTAGCTGGGTTTGTAATGTGAATCTGTCCGTTAGCTGGGTTTGTAATGTGAATCGGTCCGTTAGCTGGGTTTGTAATGTGAATCGGTCCGTTAGCTGCGTTTGTAATGTGAATTGGTCCGTTAGCTGGGTTTGTAATGTGAATCGGTCCGTTAGCTGGGTTTGTAATGTGAATCGGTCCGTTAGCTGGGTTTGTAATGTGAATCGGTCCGTTAGCTGCGTTTGTAATGTGAATTGGTCCGTTAGCTGCGTTTGTAATGTGAATCGGTCCGTTAGCTGGGTTTGTAATGTGAATCGGTCCGTTAGCTGGGTTTGTAATGTGAAGTGGTCCGTTAGCTGGGTTTGTAAAGTGAATTGTTCCGTTAGCTGGGTTTGTAAAGGCAAGTGGTCCGTTAGCTGGGTTTGTAATGTGAATCGTTCCGTTAGCTGGGTTTGTAATGTGAATCGGTCCGTTAGCTGGGTTTGTAATGTGAATCGGTCCATTAGCTGGGTTTGTAATGTGAATAGGTCCGTTAGCTGGGTTTGTAATGTGAATCGGTCCGTTAGCTGGGTTTGTAAAGTGAATTGGTCCGTTAGCTGGGTTTGTAATGTGAATTGAGGGACACATGAACTCCAATATGTACTGTGAAATAATGAAGCAGAGCATGATCCCTCCAGAAACTGGGTCGCAGGGCAGTGTTCCAGCATGATAATGACCCCAAACACACCTCTAAGACGACCACTGCTTTATTGATGGACTGGCCAAGCTTGTCAACAGACCTAAACCAAATAGAACATCTTTTGGGCATCCTCATGCGGAAAGTCGAGGAGCGGAAAGTCTCAAATATCCGTCAGCTCTGTGATGTCGTCATGGAGGAGTGGAAAAGCATTCCAGTGGCAACCTGTGAAGCTCGGGTAAACTCCATGCCCAGGAGAGTTAAGGCAGTTCTGGAAAATAATGGTGGCCACACAAAATATTTGCACTTCATTAACTTTCACTAAGGGGTGTACTCACTTTTGTTGCTGGTGGTTTAGACATTAATGGCTGTATATTGAGTTATTTTGAGGGAAGAATAAATTTGCACTGTTATATAAGCTGCACACAGTGTGTCAAAGTGTCATTTTGTCAGTGTTGTCCCATGAAAAGATATACTTACATATCTGCAGAAACGTGAGGGGTGTTCTCACTTTTGTGATACACTGTATGTGTGTATATACAGGGGTTGGACAATGAAACTGAAACACCTGGTTTTAGACCACAATAATTTATTAGTATGGTGTAGGTAGGCTTGGGCGGTATAACAGTATTTTGTTATACCGCGGTATTTAAATATGGTGACGGTATCTAAAAGTTATGACGGTATTAGTCACGTGAGGTAATGCGGCACATTTCAAAAATAAGTCTATTAAAACTGCGGCTTAAACGTGCTTCACACGTCAGCAAAACACAGAAACACACACACACACACACTTGATACTTTTATTTCAAAACTAAACAAGCAATTGTTTATTTCGGTGTCTGGTAAAGTCCTGTGTGTGTATCTTCGCGCACGCTGCGATTCCCACTCTGGTGATCATATTAAAGTTAATTTCAGTGTCTTAATTTCATTTATTTCATAAGATAGAAGCGAAAAATTTCTCTCTCTCTCTTCTCTCTCTCTCTCTCTCTCTCTCTCTCTCTCTCTCTCTCTCTCTTCTCTCTCTCTCTCTCTCTCTCTCTGCGTGTCTGATCGCGACTCCCTGCGTGTCTGATCGCGACATGTTAATTCTAGTATACTAGTAAATACTAGTACAACTCTAGTATTTTTCGCATTTGTACTTTCCCACTATTGTAAATCGCTTTGAATAAAAGCATCCGCTTAATGCAGTGTAATGTAATATAATGACATGGCCGGCGCCAGGGGGGCCTTGGGTGTGCTTTTGCTAACCCTAGGATGGCCATACCACCCCCACAGCACCCACAAGAAAATTGTGATATATATATATATATATATATATATATATATATAATTTTACTGTGTGAATACTAGGGATGCCCCGATACCGATACCAGCATCGGGTATCTGTCTGATACCATGTGCGCGTACTTATACTCGTATTCATAAAAGTGTTCCGATGACTACGTACCGTAGCCGAGCTGAACAAGCCACTTAACAGCAGCGTGACTTTAACCAGCCCGATAGTAGAGAAGGAGCATCTATGTCAGCAGTGTGGAGGTATTTCCAGGTGAATGAAGGTGACAAAAGCAGTGTTAATTTCGTTAACGACTATTTTTTCACGACGAAAACGAGACGAAAACTAAATAAAAACTAATATTTTAAAACGAAAACTATGACTAAAAGTATTAGACTTTTCGTCGGCGAATAAAAACGAAACGAAAATGTCACAGAAGGACAAAAATAATGTTTTTGTCCAGTAATCAGCTTTTTAAAGTACAAACCGGATTCCAAAAAAGTTGGGACACTAAACAAATTGTGAATAAAAACTGAATGCAATGATGTGAAGATGGCAAATGTCAATATTTTATTCGTAATAGAACATAGATGACAGATCAAAAGTTTAATCTTAGTAAATTTTAAAGGAGAAATATGTTGATTCAAAAGTTCACAGTGTCAACAAATCCCAAAAATCCCAAAAAACTCTTCTGTAAATCGTCGGTAAACATACACTTGCGCTTCGGCATGTTGCTTGCGTACTGACAGTCACGCTGCCATCAGAACAGGGCTGCGCTCAGGGATTACGTCACACGCAGCGCCGTGAGCAGTGCCCTAGTGCCTGTAAATTTACATTTTAATGGGCCAATGAAGGTAATTTGAAAAACCAGGACATTTCCTCACTTTTTAAAAAAAACCCGGGACGCCCGGGACAGGACGTGAAATACGGACATGTCCCGGGAAATACGGACTCACCACCACGAGCTTTACAAAAAGGTAAGCTAACGTAGTGTAGCTAGCTAGTTCGCTAACGGTGATGATTATGTATATCTGATATGTTTCATCATTTTTGAATGTTTCAGTGTATAAAGAGGAAATGTGTAATCTGTTATCATTATCTTAGGTGTTTAGATTAAATAGATCACAAACACATCTAACGAGCCATAAGACACACTTACAGGCTCAGTTTCATTTTAATTGTAAGTATTGATATTTATTAGTACTCTTATTGGTACTTGGTATCGGCAAGTACTTAAATGTAAGTACTTGTACTCGTACTCGGTTTTAAAAAATGTGGTATCGGTGCATCCCTAGTGAATACCATGTATAATTTAAAAGATTAAGATATGAGCATTATTTTCAGGCAAAAAATAAAAACATAAAGCCAACAGAGGTGATCTAATTCAGCAAATGGGTGCAGCACGCATTTAACTTAGGTTTATTTGTTGTTAACCAGCACACATTTTTTTTGTAACTTAGCGTCGACGAAGCACTAGCATTATCACAATGGAGCGTTTTTTTCAGAAACGTAGAAACTCAATCAAAAGAAAATGAGAGTGCTTGTGAACCTGGGACTTCAGGTGATGTTAACAGGTCTGACACAATGCTTGTAGTCAGTGACCATGACCAAGAAAGGCCAGAGAATGGATTTGAGGGAAGGGACCCGCACCTGTGATGCGGCTTACTCTATACCCATCAAATCCCCAAGCCCTAGTAAAAAGGGGGGTTAATGCCCACCAAAATGGGGTTAAAGAAACACCCTTTACTTATATACCAACTACGCTATCTGAGGAGTTTCACCTCAGGACATAAGGACTTGAAAATATAAAGCAACACAGGTTCGTTTGTTGGGACAGAGACTCCTTTGACAATCAATTTATGTGCAAAAAGACTTGATTTTATTTCACAATTCAATTATTGACCTAATCACTAAAAGGCTCAGCTGCAGCTTGAAAAGATCAGTAAGAACTGTTATATGCTAAATGACAGAAACTAGCATTAAGCTATTCGTTAAATGCCACCACAATTAAAGAAAATAAATATAAAATAAAAAAACTAAACTAAACCCAAAATATTAACAACAATATAAAAGATAGAAACGAAAAACTTAACACAACTGTAGAAAAACAATAATCTAATATTACCAAAAAACCGCAAATATCGCAAAGTACATTAATGGCTTCTGGGTGATGAAACCAAGAAAAAAATAACCAGTAAACAAAGAAATAAACCAAAAACAAACAACTTAATAACCACTTAAGGTGGTAGTTGTCTTCACAGCCAAATATGCAACTTCCAGCAAGGTGGAGAAAACAGCAGCACCAGTCGCTACAGGGATGTCAGCCCCATTTAAACAGAGCTTAGTCAGTCGCACCAGCGCTATGAGGCGCCACAAGCGATAGAGTAGAGGGAACAGCGGGCAGCATGACTCTGGAGTAAAGCGCAGATGCATAAATGCATGAATAAAGAAAAATGTGTCAATGGTATGACAATCTACATTGTCTACAATCTACATCATACAATATCCTGGCATATTTGCACACCATGAAGTGTTATGGTAGCATGGCATGATTATTTCTAATAATATTCTAAATGAGTTTATTTTTGCGCTTCAACTAACGCTGCAGTGACGCGACTGTAAAAAGGATCAATGTTTTGTAGAACCAAAACATAATATAGACAATAATGTCTGTTATTGTAATAATGTTAAGTAATAATAATAATAACAATATTAATAACAACAACATAATAGTAATTATAATAGTAATTATAATAATAATAATAATAATAATATTTACTTAAAGGTTAATCAATTCGTCAAACTGAATTGTTAATAATTCATTGTAAAACACATCATACACATTTAATAAACAGCAGTGATGTGATGAAGGGGGCACTCAGCAGCCACCGCCCGCCGCCGATAATACCGCATACCGCTGTATTTTCTCAAGCTCATACCAGGGTATGAAAAACACCAATACCGCCCAACCCTAGGTGTAGGGCCTCCTTTTGCGGCCAATGCAGCATCAATTTGTCTTGGGAATAACATATACAAGTCCTGCACAGTGGTCAGAGGGATTTTAAGCCATTCTTCTTGCAGGATAGTGTCCAGGTCACTACGTGATGCTGGTGGAGGAAA
>BRDA01090846.1:0-11658 GCA_036984385.1 Crenuchus spilurus
ATTGAAATCCCCCAGTAGAACAATGGAGTCCCCTGTTGGAGCACTTCTCAGTACCCCTCCCAGGGACTGCAAGAAGGCTGGATACTCTGTGCTGCTGTTTGGTCCATAGGCACAAACAACAGCCAAAGCCCTGTCCCCAACCCGAAGGCGAAGACAATCAACTCTCTCGTTCACCGCGGTAAACTCCAACACATAGCGGCTAAGCTGGGGAGCTATAAGCACACCCACACCAGCTCGCTGCCATTCACCATGGGCAACTCCAGAGAAATTAAGAGTCCAGCCCCTCTCAAGGAGCTGGGTTCCGGAGCCCATGCTGTGTGTGGAGGTGAGCCCAACTATATCTAGCTGGTACCTCTCAGCCTCCCGCACAAGCTCAGGCTCTTTTCCCCCTAGAGTGGTGACATTCCATGTCCCAACAGCTAGCTTCCCTGTCCAAGGATCAGGCCGCCGAGGACCCTGCCTTCGACAGCCACGTAATCTACACTGCATCGGGCCCTTACTGTTCCCTCTGTGGGTGGTGAACCCACAGGAGGTCAGGCCCATGTCGCCAGTTCAGGCTGGGCCCGCCCGGGTCCCGTGGACAAAGTCCCGGCCACCAGGCGCTCGCATACGAGCCCCAACCCCAGGCCTGGCTCCAGGGTGGGGCCCCGGCTGCACCGTACCGGGCGATGTCACTGATTTAGGTGTTATTCTTTTCATAAGGGGGTTTGTGAATACAGAGGAGTGATGATATATTTTTGATAAATGTATTTAATTAATAGTCCAATCGACAACAATGATGATTTATTTATAAAGAGAAATGTGAAAAATACATTTAACTGCACAAATGTTACTCTTGATCAATAACTGTTGTCTCCACATTTGGCCCAAGCCTTTGAGAAGATCCTCAGTAATTTATCAGTAATGAACAGAAACAGAACATTACTGATTACCTGCTTGACTTCCCTGTCTTGCAGCTGACATTAGACCTGACCTCCCTTATATAACGCTCCATCAGGGATTAGTCATTAGAATCATACACAAGATAAGATAACATAACTTATGCCAAACCATTAGAGCTTCACATAGGGCCCACCCCTCTCTCTTACTACCAACAGCCACACAATCCTATTGTTTCAATCCTACAGCTACACCCTATGGTTGTTGTGCCCGTTTATGATCCGATCAGCAACCAGCTTCCCTTAACATCTACGGTTACTCATTGAGCCCATCACATGAGTACCCAAACCACACACTGCATTACTAGCTCTTCACAGGGGTCATCAGGTAGGCACCTTCCCTCGTCAGTGTTTCGCTGAATTAAGCCCACAACACCTCCAGAAGGTTCAACAGTGCAGTCTGGCGTCCCAGACCCCCCCCCCCTCCAAGCTAGCTCTACAGACCTTCCCCTTAACAAACGTAAATCCACATTGGCCTCCCTGGTGACCTCAGCCGCTAAATCCGCGTACTTCAGCTTCTTCCTTTCAAATGTTTCGTCAACTGCATCCTCAAATGGAACTGTTAACTCTATGAAATAAACTATCTGTTTACTCTCAGAGTACAGCACCATATCTGGCCTCAGTGTAGTTAAAGCAATGCACTCTGGCACCTGCAGTTTTTTACCTATGTCCACTAGTAATATCCAATCTCGCGCTTCACCCCATCTACCAATATTTATAACCTGTGCCTGCTCTCGAATTCATTCCCCCTCACGCACAAACCTAATCGCTTTGTTATTACAACCACTATTCAATGCATTCACCTCCATGCGTTTACTGTCCAACAAACATGCTAAAACCCTTAGCACCTGATTATGTCTCCATGTATACCTCCCCTGCGACAAACTAACCTTACAAGCTGATAGAATATGCCTCAGCGTGCCAACCCCTGTACACTATCTACAACTAGGGTCTTCACCTCCCCACTGTCCAAGGTTTTGTGGAGTTGGAAGGACATCATAAGTCAGTCCAAGCAAAAACTTAATACGACTTGCCTCCATTGCCCACACTTCTTGCCAAGTGATCTTCTGCTTCTCTAAATTCTCCCAGCAAAGCCACTGGCCTTGTTTGACCTGTGATGCTGCTGTTGCACACCGTGCCTCCTCTTCCTGATCGCGAATAAATCTAATCATCATTTTCCTTCTCTCTGGTGATGTGGCCTTTCTAAAAGCTTTTCATGAATCACCTGACCCAAGGCCTGCTCTTCCGCATTGCACCTGGCCATTAATAAGGAGAGGAACTGAGATTGAGACAAATATAATTTATTCATCAGGAAACCAACTTAAATAAACACAGGAGACTGAATAACAAACTGCGCATGCACATAATCACATCATTTCTGGATAAAGTTTTACGATTTATGCATTGAATCAAAGTCGTTTTTGGTGAAGGATGAAAACTTTTGCACTTTATCGTTTTATTAAATTTATGTTTGTTTGTTAAGAAGTCATTTACGTTTTTCACACTTTGGATTACTTACTAAAGAATGGATTTACATAGACGGTGGTGAGCAGACGTGCCTTATCAACAGCAGGCTTGCCAGGTCCCCAAAAATCTCCATCCCAATGTCTGACATAAATCTCTCTATACAACCTGACACCAGCCTAAATTTTAGAGCGTCCAATCACAGCTATTATTGTTAGCATTATTATTTTTATTATTATTAGTTGTAAATATAATGTAAGAAGAACATACCTCAATTATTGTTTTTTTTTTTTTTTTTTTTTTTTTTTTTTTTTTCATTTCATTTAAAACATCCCCTTTCTCTACTAACTTTTAACTCCTTATGGTTTTATCACCACAGTTATATACTCAAAATGTCTCTGTTACTATAAGTGTTTTTTGTGGCTATGACTGTGGTGTACACAAGGAGTTAAAAGGCAGTGAACAACTGAGTGTGAAGAGCATTGGGGTAGACTTACTAGCATTAGATGACTGATGGGACCTGAACATATAGATTTAGAGTAGAGAAAATGTTAAATATTAAATAATATTTAATAAATAGGTTAAATAAATAGTTTAAATATTGAAATGACGTTACATCTGGTGACTTGACTAGGACTCAAAGTTTAAGACTTGGGACTTGACTCAAGATTCACTTGTATTGACTTGGGACTTGATTGTCAAGACTTGTGACTTACTTGTTACTTGCAACTTAGTGACTTGTTCCCATGTCTGATAAATACAGTACTCATCCTTTCTCTTGTAGCTGTTATTGAGAGAAGTGTTAGCGCATGCAGTGCACGACAATACCCAGCCATGATTGGAAGTCCATGCTGGGTTTAAGCAGGGCTGCGAAATAAAGTCCAAACTCATATGAGCTGTTCAAGTACATCACATGTGCGCTTGTGAGCGCTATGAATCCTGGGAAATTGAGTTCCTAGATAATGTGTGCGGAGCTGGTGCAAGCAGGACAGGCTGGAAGTGTGACCTTAAAAAGCATGTAGTCTCTGTCATAAGATACAGGATAGTTGAGTATCACACAATAGCAGACAGTTAATAATAATAACATTGCTCAGATTTGTTGGTGAGATGACTGAACATTCTTTATCTTCTTTCTACATTACTGAGAATTTAATTCGGATTTTGCTTTCAGAAACCTGGTATAGTTACTGCAACAGCATTTGTTTATGTAAATGTTCTATATTTTTCTTAATGAGAGGTTTAGATGACCTGTGGAAGTACTATGCACTCTGGGCAGCTGTTGGAGGTGTTTCTTCTCTGGTTCTTTTTGTTCTTACTGCTGTTCTGTGTATTCAGTGAGTAAAATTCTTTATTTGTTATGGCTATGAATATCAGCACTACACTCTAAATGAAGTTATAACCACAACGTAAAGGTTTCCCTTCAAATAAAACCAATTAAACATTTTGTCATTTTACAAACAAATTCGAAACTGATGAAAAACTATCCCTGATTAGGGCGCTGGTGGCAGGGGGGGGGGGCTCACCCCCACTCTGACCAGGATTGAGCAGTTGGAAAAAATGGATAGATGGATGGAAAAATACTTTGACTTTTATAACTTTTACACTAAATGACCACAAAATATTTCTTCTATCTGCTCAACTTCATTACATTTCTTAATATACATCAATTCCTGCACTTCAGACCTGCAACAACTTCCAAAACCATTGAGACAATTTAGGGCTAGAAATGAGTTCAAATCAGTATCTATGAAAGACTTTGAGGAGCAAAGATGGACAGATTTTTTTTAAGTGAAAGATTGGAATAGATTTGCATATTTCTCCCTCTATGGTGCATATTATCAATAAACAATGTAAGAAATCTTGAGGAATATCAGTGCATAATGGACAAGAGCACAAGCTAAGCTGAACACCTGTGATGTCTGATCTTTTAAATGGCACTACATGAAGAACTGTCCTCCATCAATAGCTAAAATAGCACATTGAGAAGTGATTACTTTGTCAAACCTTTGTCAAACACTACAATATGGAGTTACATTCATTTATAGGACTTAAAACTTTACTGTGCCAAAAATAAGCCATATGTTAACCACATCCAGAAGTGGTGTCAAGTTCTCTATGCACAGAGGATCTGGGATGGATCACACAATGGAAATGTGTGCTCTTGATCAAAGGATCATCCAGACTGTTATCAGCAACACATCCAAAAGCCAGAGTCTGTCATTGTGTGGGGTGTGTCAGTGCCCTTGGCAAAGGTCATTTACACTCTGGAAAGTACACTGAGAAAAGATACTGAAACACTTCACTGCTTAGTGCTTAGCCAAAACATATTTTAAGTGTTGTGAGAAGTAATTGTAACATTAGTGGTAAATACTTTACTGTTCTAAATGTTTCTTGGAATGAGTTTTGGACCTAAAATGCAGAAATTTATGTTTTTTAACAAATTAAATGAAGTTGAGCAGACAAAGTGTAAAATGTAATATGTTGGGTTCATACACATACATACTCTTATTTACATTTTCCATACTGTCCTAATGTTTAATTTGTGGTTGTATGTTTAATTTGTGTGATCAGGAGGAAGAGAAGAGCAGAAAGAAGCACTGATGTTCAGGTACTGAGAGAAATCTTTACTTTTTTCTGTTTATGAACATTTTTCTATGACTCTGATACTGAATAAGAACTGAAGCTCTGTCCTTCTGATCTGTCTCTAAAAGACTCCATGTTCTGGAGACGACACATACACAGCTCTGAACCTCAACACCATGTCCTCAGATTATGACACTCTCACAGTAAGTCTGCAGTCAGTGTCTGAAGTGTTTCATCACGTGTTACTAGACATTTGCGTTTTGCATTTTGAGTACAGTAGTGCTTGAAAGTTCTGAAAACAATTCAGAATTTTCTGCCAAAATTTGACCAAAAATTTGATCTCATTGTCCTAAACGTTGACAAAGAGAACAAAGTCAAATAAATTTGACAAAAATATTAGACTTTAAATATTAATATTTAATGAGGAAAATGATCCAATATTACATATCTGTGAGGGTCAGAAATATGTGAATCTTTGCTTTTCATCTGATGTGACCTGACCTGTGAATTCATTGTTCCATCAATGATGACAAGCCATCCTGACCCAAATGCAGCAAAACAGCCCCAAACCATGATACTACCACCACCATGTTTCACAGATAGGATGAGGGTTGTTGCGCTGGAATTCTGTTTTCTCATCTCTCCAGACATAATGCTACTTATTTAAACCAAAATGTCTATTTTGGTCTCATCATTCCACAAAACATTGTTCCAAACACTACTGGTTTGTCCATGTGATCTTTAGCAAAATGCAGACAAGCAGCCATGTTCTTTTTGGAAAGCAGTGGCTTTCTTTTCACAACCCTGCCATGCATACCATTGTTGTTCAGTGTTCTCCTGATGGTGAACTCATGAACATTAAAATTAGCCAATGTGAGAAAGGACGTTGGTTGCCAAGAAGTAGCCTCAGTTTCCTTTCTGACCATGCTGATTATTACACACCTTACTTTTGGAATGATCTTTTTTGCTCGGCCAACCCTGGAGAGTGTAACACTGGTCTTGAGTTTCCTCCATTTGTACACAGTCTGACTGTGGATTGGTGGAGTCCAGTCTCTTAGCAGTGGTTTTTGTAACCCTTTCTATCCTGACTTCACTATATCACTGTTCTTTAAATAAAACAGGGCACCAACTCAGACTTGATTGCCATGCAATTGATTGACACCTGACTCAAATTTCACCTCCAAATGATCTGCTCATCCTAAAGGTTAAAATCAACTCAGATGTAATACTGCGTCATTTCCTCAACAAATAATTACAGTGATTACAGTTAGTCTCTTTTGTTTGATTTGGTTCACTTTATCTACTTTAGAACTTGTTTGACAATCTGATTAATTTTTAAAAGAGGCTTTTTACCTGTTTTGTTCCATTACAACGTCCATTTAAATGTTTTTTTTTATCTGAATTGTTGTGATGCATCTGCACAAAATAGTCTAAGTTGGTGAAGTGAAAGGAGAGGAGAAAAAAAACATACAAACACAATAAGCCATACACTCCATAGAGCTGGGCTTTATGGAAGTGTGGCCAGAAAAAAACCTTCACTTACAGACAAAAATAGGAAGACTCATTTTGAGTTTGCCAAAAGGCATGCAGGAGACTACCCAAATGTATGGAAGGAGGTGCTCTGGTCAGATGAGAACAAAACTAAACTTTTCAGCTACCAAGGAAAACATGTCTTTCACAAACCCAACACATCTCATCACCCCAAGAACAGCATCCACACAGTGAAACATGGTGGCAGCATCATGCTCTGGGGATGTTTTTCAGCAGCAGGGACTGAGATACTGGTCTGAGTCGAGGGGAAGATGGATGATGCTAAATACAGGGATATTCTTGAGTAAAACCTGTTTGGATCTGTCAGTGATGTGAGATTGGGATGGAGGTTCACCTTCCAAAAGGACAATGACCCAAAGCATACTGCTAAAGCAACACTCGAGTGCTTTAAGGGAAATGTGTAAATCTATTAGAATGGCCTATTCAAAGCCCAGAACTTAATCCAAATGAGAATCTGTGGTCAGACTTGAAGATTTCTGTTCACCAGCTGAAACCATGTAATGTGGAGGAACTGGAGCAGTTTTACTGGAGGAATGGGCTAAAATCCCAGTAACAAGATGTGGCAAGCTCATAAAGACTTATCCAAAGCAACTTGCAGTTGTAATTATCACAAAAGGTGTTTCTACAAAGTACTAACTTTAGGGTGGTGAATAGTTATGTATACAAACATTTTCTGTTATTTTGTCCTATTTGTTGTTTTGCTTCACAAATAAAAAGAAAACCAAATGATCAAAGTTGTAAACATGTTCTGTAAATAAAATTATGAAACCCTCATAAGTTTAATTCCAGGTTGTGAGGTAGCAAAACACAAAAAAATGCCAAGGGGGTGAAAACTTTTGCAAGGCACTGTAGCTATGGTCTCATGAGTGCTTGCTAACGTGTACCTTGGCAGTTTGTATTGTCTCTGAAATGGTTAGAAAGGTGTATCTATGTGGTTGTTATTATTTTTGATGTGGTTGATGATGGTATCACATATAGTAGCTTGAGTGTTAGTAGTGCATTTTTATTAAAGTTATACAGCTGGAGACACAAAGTGATGCTCAGGTACTGAGAGAAATTGAACTTTTTCTGTTCATGAACATTTTACATTAATGCTGATACTGAATAAGAAGTGAAGCTGTGATCTTTTTATCTTTTTCTAAAAGACTCCAAAGTCTGGAGACGACACATACACGGCTCTGAACCTCCCCACCATGTCCTCAGATTACGAGACTCTCACAGTAAGTCTGCAGTCAACAGCTGATATTCTTGATCAGTTTGAATAATCAAAATACAAACCGGATTCCAAAAAAGTTGGGACACTAAACAAATTGTGAATAAAAACTGAATGCAGTGATGTGGAGGTGCCAACATCTAATATTTTATTCAGAATAGAACACAAATCACAGATCAAAAGTTTAAACTGAGAGAATTTATCATTTTCACATTATTTACAAATTGTCTGTTTAAACAGTATTAAGTTTAGTGTTAGGGTTAGGGCCAGCATCAGAGTTAGGACCAGATTTGGAGTTAGGCTTAAGTTCTGGGTTGAGTTTAAGTGTAGGGGTTAGGTTTAGTGTGAGTTTAAGTTAATTCTAATATTAGTTGAATATTCATTAAATTAAAGTGAAGCATCTACAAAGTATAAAATGTACCATACAAATAAAATGTCATCAATAACAATAATAATAATAATTGATAAGTGTATTAACTGATTAAAAAGCCATAATTTCACACCCTAAATGATCCATTTCTTGGTAGTCACTAAGGAGCCGGGTACCTCTGGTGTACACATGGCTCTTAAAGTCAGTGAGAAGATTTTATCTGATTAGTTGTTTCCTTTGCATGTCTAACCCCTCCTCTTTATAATATATTCACTCTAGCTCCGACCTGTTTATAGATGTGTAGGTCTAAAAATACTAACTATATATATCTGACACACATCTGCTCAGCACTGTGGTCTTATGGTTTATTTCTGTGCTGTCACAGTGTCACCAAAAATAAACGTCCACTTCATGACTCCACTCTTAGAACCAGGACTGTAGAACATGTTCAGTTCTGTAAGCCTTTGTTCCAGATTATTACTGTCTAATTATGACACTCTGAGAGTCAGTCTGACCTGTGACTGAGTGTTTATTCTCTAGTTGAGGTCAGTAATATTGTCTGTGATCTGTTTTTCAGTCTGTACGTCCACAGTGATGAGAGGAGCTCCAGAAGTACAGAATGATATATAACAGCCTCAGTCAGTCACTCTTTAATCTGTAGAAACGTTTGGTTGAGGGTTTTGTTGCCAAAAGAGGTTCAACCAGTTACTAAATTCAAAGGTTCACATACTTTGTGAATGAATGTTTGCATGTTGTGTTCAATAAAAACATGAAAAAATATAATTGCTTGTGTGGTTTTAGTTTAAGCAGACTGTGTTTGTCTATTGTTGTGACTTAGATGAAGATCAGAACACATTTAATGACCAATTTATGCAGAAATCTTTTTTTTCATGCAACTGTATATTATTCAGGACTGTACTGAAATGTGTCTGAATGCTGAGAAAATAAAAGACTAAATAAAATCTTGCCAAATAAAGCTTTTATTTTTTTGTTTTTAACCACTTAACAGCCTACTGTCTTAATATTTTCTGGATGAATCTACATTTACAAATCTTAGTGTTTTTATACTTAAAATAAATACAAAACCTTATTTATTTTGAAAAACACTTTAGATGACCAGAAAAAGTGCTTTTAATTTGTAATATAATACACATCCTTATCATTTAATGCTGAGTTTTTAGTTCCAGGAAATATTTTTTTCAGGTTGCACATCACTGAAAGGACATTATGCAGGTTCATGTTACAACACAGATTTGTGTAAAAAGGCTTTTTTTTCGAGCTGTAAACACATTTCTGCATAAACTTGATTATGTATTCTGGAAGTCCAATTAACTTGTCCAAAAACAGATTTAACCTCAGTTTGTACTCAAACATTTACAACTGAGACAAACCAAAGAGGATTCAGTTCAGCTCATTCATACTCTACTGACCAGTTATAAAGTCTCAAAACTGACTGAGTGACGTCAAATGACAGAAAGGCCGAATTTAACCTGGTTAACCTGGTTTGAACCGTTAACTTGCGAGCTAAGCTAATGCTAATTTTAAGAGAAGCTGCTCGCTTTTGTACTGTAGTTAGCTTTGTTTAACAAACGTTTAACATTTAGCAGTTGTGAGAAGAGTCCACCTGCAGCCCCACAGACAAGCCCCTGGCTGGGCAATGTCCTGTAATGGTCAGGAGCAAATACATGGGCAGACGTTTGAATTCTTCAAAATAAAAGCCACGAGTAAAAAAAAAAGACAAATTCACGTGACGTCACAACAATAACAAATTCTCCTTCTGAGTGGATATCACTCCCTTACCCTCTTACAGATCACTGAAGACTTCATGACTAAATAAAACAATCAAGAAAATGTTTTATCTGAATTATTAATAATAGATGAGTTTGTTTTCCAGAAGCTCTGTTGTGTTGGGTTGGTTGCCAGCCTTTGCCAGCCTTGTGGTTCCTTAAGTGTTAATTATTCTCTGAGTCTGCAGCTGCTGAATCCACAGACATATTTGTGTTGCTTTATTCAGCAAGAAATTGAAACTGAAAATGTTTAAATGTGGCATTACAGCCTCACACTGAGCGATTTTTGGACATTTTGTATTGTGTTGTCACAATTTCTAAGTGAAATACAATCATGTGCTGCACACCACATGTAAAAGCTGTTTTACATGTTTCACTAGTTTGCTATAAAAACTATTTTAGCTAGCTAGCCTACCTAATTGTAACATTATGTGTAAATTTTATATAGTAAAGGGTCGTTATGTGAATGACAAGCATTACAGTATAATTAATAGCAGTACAAAGAACTATTCACCAAATTAGTTTCTTATCACAAAACTAACGTTTATTGATAGTATTCCGATGATGTCACACAGCCACATTGTGGCCATGTTGGTAAACAAGTTTGTTTGTCAGCACAGCAGGAGGTTTATTATAATGTAATCATGAATAAGTACTGTTTAATTTACATACTGTTTGTGAATGGTCACCATGTGTGGTCTACTTTGCCATACTAGTAATGCGGAAAATGAGGGAGAGCAGGAAGATTATGATTCCTAATAATAAGAATATAGGGTGACCAGATCCGAGATGACAAAAAAAGAGTACACCTCGGCAGGGTTTTTATTTATTTATTTATTTATTTTTTGTGCTTGAACATAAATTGTATTCTTATCAATAATTATTAATAAATATTGACAAATTATGATTTATATTTTATTAATAATTACTAGGTACTATTAAGAATATATTAATAACTATGACATTATGAATAATAAAATAATATTAATATTAATCATTTATAAAATATTAATACATTATTACATATTATTAGAGGCATGTAAATAGATGGCTTATGACAGACTGGTAGACACACACACACACACACACACACACACCTACACACACACACACACACAAACACACACACAGACTCAAATGTTAATGTTTATGAATTTTATTATTAAACCTCTGATAGTAAAATACGTCTAGCTGACGTGACACAAACAGAACAAACGTTCAACATGTAAACAACTTACAGGTGAAAACCAGACGATGTTTAAGGGAGTGACAACAGCGACGGCCAATCACACGTTAGCAAGAAATGGCAGAGCCAATCCATGATCTTGTTGGTGGCCTAAAGGGAAACCGGTTTGCTCAATTGTATACACAACTCAATAGTGTATACAAATCTCTCTCCCGCGTGCTCAACATTGCTCTCCCGCGCGCTCAACAGAGAGATTTGTATACACTATTGAGTTCATGTGCGTGCAAAACTCTTCTTGCTCGCGCAAAACATAGCGCACGCGCGCTCAGAATTGTGGCACAAATATAATGCCATAGGCTTGCCAGTCTACCCCCGAGTGTTTACAAGCGAAAGCCCGTGTGTGCCCACCGGTTCTACGGCAATGCCGAAACAAAAGTGTATGTTTACGGAGGAGTTAAAGAAAAAATTCCCGTGCTTTCGCCAGGGTCATGATCCGTATGAGGCAGAGTGCTTGACGTGTAAGGCAGGCACTTATGTGTCTGTGGCAAATAAAGGTGCCAACGACC
>BRDA01090854.1:7840-20169 GCA_036984385.1 Crenuchus spilurus
CCCCCCCCCCCCCCCCCCCCCCCGTGAGGACTGCGGGCGGGACTGGGCAGACATGTTTATGTGGTGGGCAGGAGCGGGACCAACTATGACGATTTTATCATGGAAGCGGGCGAGAGCGGGACGAAAACATGCGGGGGCGGGACTAACAAATCAGTCCCGCGCAGACCTCTAGCTCAGCAGGCTAAGACGCTGACACTATGACCAGAGGATCATGAGTTTGAATCCTGGTCATGATGTTTGCCATTTCTGGGCGGGTAGATGGCACTCTCTCTCTCTATCACTTTCACATTGCAATGTCTGCTGGCTCAAGCATCTACTGATTGGTCCATTCAGAGCTGCATTGCACAAGAAGTCCATTCTTAGTAACCTTCACTACAGCAGCTCTAGAACATCCCACAAAGTTGGCGGTTTCTGAGATGCTACCACGCTTCACCTGGTATCTCTATTATCATGCCCTTTTGGACATCAGTCACATCACATTATTTGCTCATAACAATCATTTTACACTCTGCTACAACTGCAAACCCCGTCACATGACATCTGTGACATCCCGTTCATTCGACCAAGTTCATTCCAAACGTTTAATATTCTGATATGACTTTGTATATGACAGTTTACCTTCCTGAATTAAATTATAAACAACAATGAACTTATTCAAATTTATGGAGATGTACTAGTGTAACGTATGTATCCTTAAATCCTTTTAATAATGGTGATCATTATTCACAGATATAAAGACGATGGTGAAGTGAAGCACTACGGATGAGGGTGAAAAAACAGAAGTGCCACAAGCCACACAAGTACACAGCTTATCAAGCACTTTACATTATTAAAGTCCACTTATGTGTGTAATTATCTTGCACATACTTGGCTCAGATCACTGGTGATGAGGGTATTAAGTAGTTGATCATTAGGCTACACTGTATGTAAGGATCAATACTGCTTTGGCTGAGAGCCTGTTTTGTCAGCTTTACAGCTGAAAACATGTCCGGCTAGGCATCATTTACAGCAGTAGGGTAAGTCGAAGGGCCATCATTACAATGATTACATTATGTCCCTTATTGTTATACAAAACAGATGAATTAATTAAAGTGGTGCTTGAAAGTTTAGAATTTTCTATATTTCTACATAAATTTTGACTTAAAACTTCTTTTGATGGTCAAACGGGTCCTAAAAGTAGAAAAACAAATCAAACAAAAGACAAAAATATTTGACTTTATCATTTGTTTAGTGAAAAAAATGATCCAATATTACATATACAATACAATACAATATTACATAATGAGTGGCAAAATAGTGTGAACCTTTAGATTTAGCAGATTGTAAAATTTGAGTCAATCAGGTGTGAGTGGGAGCCCTATTTTATTTAAAAAACAAGCATCTAGCAAAGTCTGGTCTTCACAACATGTTTATGGAAGTGTATCATGGCATAGACAAATGAGAATTCAGAGGACCTCAGAAGAGTAGTTATTGATGCTCATCAGGCTGAAAAGGTTATAAAACCATCTAAAATCAGACAGACTGTATATAAATGAAGGAAATTCAAGACCATTTCTGCCCTTTCCAGGAGTGTTTGACTAACATCAATACAAGTGCATAGTAGTCCACAAAGGAACTCAAGGTAACTTCCATCCACCATCCATGAGTCCACCATCAGGAGAACACTGTACTACAATGTTGTGAACAGTAGAGTTGCAAAAACAAACCATTGCTGCCTGTCTGCAGTTTGCTAAAGATCACATGCACAAACCTGAAGTCTATTTGAACAATATTTTGAATGGATGAGACAAAAATAGATATTTTTAGCTTAAATAAAAATTGTTATGTTTGGAAAAAAACCCAATGCATTCCAGTATAAGAAACTTATTCCATCTGTGAAACATGGTGGTGGTAGTATCATCATTTGGGTCTGTTTTTTTGCATCTGGGCCAGGATGGTTTGCAATCACTAATGAAACAATAAATTCTGAATTATACAAGCAAATTATAAATGAAAACGTCAGGACATCTGTCTGTGAGCTGAATCTCAAGAGAAGGTGGGTCATGCAGCAAGACAACCCTAAGCACACTAGCCATTCTACCAAAGAATAGTTAAAGAAGAATAACGTTAATGTTGTAGAATGGCCAAGTCAACGTCCTGACCTTAATTCAACAGAAATGTTGTGGAAGGACCTGAAGCGACCAGTTCATGGATTCCTCCAAGCTGATGTGCAAGACTGATCAACAATTACTAGAAATGTTTAGTCATTACATTTGTGCAGTTAATGCTGATCTAGGCCAGACCTGGGCATTTTACGGCCCGCTGACTCTCTCTGACTGGCCCGAGAGCAGCAAAACCGCCTGAAAACAAATATCGTTTGAGAACGGGAGTACAAAACAAAGGCTGTGGCTGGACCACACCAGCAAGCTCTAAAACAGAGCGTAAACCTGTAAGAGTGAAGTTAAATGCTCATTTATATATGCCGTTATTTCACTGCCAAGTCAGGAGCACACTTTTTAAGTAAATATACTTAATATACAAAATATACATCAGCTCACTCATATTTACTCTGCTCTCACTCAGATTAGCTTTGCTCTGCTACAGAACTGCTCACAAACTTACGCACGCAAACTTACTCTTCTTCGGTTTAGTGGAGCACGTGTGCGCACTAAAACGCTTCCCGCATCATCAGCCAATCAGAAAGCAGTAACGGATTTTGACCAATAACATTGTTCCTGCTGCTCATGTACATTCTCATTGGTTGGGAAAGGCGTGAACACATCTGTAGCTTGCTTCACCATGGATCGTCAAGAGTCGACAGCCTCAGGTATTGCGATTACTTAAATACACACAATTATTTATTTATTTAGTAATATGTTATACTGTAATGTTGTAATCACAATGTCAACTACAGCCTGTGTATTAGCTAAGTCGTTTCATCAGTATGGTGATGGTTAGAGTGTTTAGTACTGTTTCATGTGCCATCTGTCAAACCCCTCCAAAAAAATAATCATTTGGTGATCTCATGTAATGATGCTAAATAATGTAGGAAAAACCCCGGTCTCTCTGATCATTTGTTATTTAACTGTAATGCATTTTTGAATAATGTGAGTTTTTAATGTAGAGAAGCAGCAGGAACAATTGGCTGACGACTTATAGCGGTGATTTTGCCTTGAATTCCGAGCAACATTTGAGTGCACATGCACCCTCCACTAAATGGAAGAAGAGTAAGTGTGTGCGAGAGCAGGATGCATTTGTAATGTTTAATTTACTTTTTTTTATAAAGAGATATTATATATACTCAGTGTTGGGAACGTTACTTTAAAAAAGTAATTAGTTATAGTTACTCACTACTTGTTCAAAAAAGTAACTTAGTTAGTAACTGAATTACTCTATAATAAAAGTAACTTGTTACCAGGGAAAGTAACTATTTGCATTACAGTTAAAAAAAGTTATATGTCAAAGACTAAGGATTTTTTGAAAAAGCAGTTTTCACAGTCAGTTGAAATGAGTAGATCAGAAAGGTGTTTGTACATAACTTTTGAAATTTATTGCACATCAACAGACCAGTGCAGGATAAAATCCTTTAAAATACCAAATCTTTGTAAAAAAAAAGCAAAAGTAAACAGTTACACTATATAAAGTGCATTTACATCTATCAAAATCAATTAAATTCTCTCAACCTGAGACAACTGGTTTGTTCACAACAGAAGTAAACTTAACAACAAAACCTCTATAGTCTTATTCTTCAAAAATCAAGCCTTTGCTGCTTGATGGACTTTGACCCGAGTCCTTTGCTAGAGGACGGTGGTTGCTAACTTTGTAGCTGCGTGGGTCGTTGTGAGATGCTTTATTAAATTAGATACAGGCACGTTTTTGCCTTTAACCTCAATGAATAAAATAATGTTTATATAGCCACCTTGAAAATGCGAACTTTTCTTCGGCTTGCTCCTCTGCCACACGTGTAAAAACACTGGCTCTGATTGGCTACCATAACGCTGCCTTAGCAAATCGCTTACTGACTTGAGTTAAACAGGTGTTACATCAAGAACTGTGACCTATCGAGATCTGTGACTTCTTCTATCAAGTCACAGATCTCGATAGGTCACAGTTCTCGGTGTAACACCTGTTACTCCTCACTAGCCTGAGCAGAGGTCCGCTCGAATTACTGTTAGTATATCAAAATATAGTAACGGACCGCTTTTAATGACCAGTAACGTCAACGGCGTTGTAACGACAGGAAAAGTAATTAATTATTTTATCCCGTTACTGACAAAATGACGTCGTTACGTAACGCCGTTATTTTTAACGCCGTTATTCCCAACACTGTATATACTGTATACAGTATATATGTACAGGTAGTCCCCGGGTTACGACGTTGATCTGTTTCTACGTTCGCGTCGTAAACCGAATTTCGTGTAAGTCGGAACACACGTAAATACTGTACATAAATAACATACTGTAAGCACTTATCCTATCCTAACACCTATCCTAACACAGTACAGTGGTAACCCTACTTACGAGTTTAATCTGTGCAGGAGCCGAGTTCGTTAGCTGGAATGCTCATTAGCTGGATGCATTTTCCCCATAAGAATACATGTAAAACTGATTAATCCGTGTCAGCCAGTCAATATACAGTATACTTTAATATGCTAAATAATGTGTTTATATGGGTTTTTTAAAACATAAACATGACAACGACGACGCTCGTGTAGGCTGGCCGCTAATGAGAGGGACAACGACGGTGCTCGTGTAGACTGGCCGCTGAGGAAAACGGGCGTACGTGTATGGCATGGTTACACTTATCACGTGAAAAGTAAAATTTATCTAACTTTCTTGTTCACTACCTTTTGCTACCTTAGCGTCGCTGTTCACTACCTTTTGCTACCTTAGCGTCGCTTTCAACAGGCACTTTTACTGACCTCTTCTTCTATGTTAGCATCTAGGAGATGCTACGACCGCAGCGGCCCTAGCGGTTTGGCATACTTGAAGAAATTTACTGAGTAATTAAGTATAAAGCTACTTGTTACTTGGAATTTTATTCGTTACCTGGAACAAAAATATTCTGAGATCTCGACTTGTTACCTGGAATACTCGTTAGTAGGGATGCTCGTAAGTAGGGTTACCACTGTAATTATCAAAAAACACATAAAATACGATTAATAATGAAAGGAAACAGCCACGTAACTGTGTATTCTTCCGCCGCACACACCAAACACGAAACAAGGCTTTATACAGTAAAAGGGAGATGTGTCGTAACCACAAAACATTGTAACTCGGGGACGACATAACCCGGGGACTACCTGTATTGGGCAGAACTGAGTTAAGCATATTGGTCTGGCCCTCTAAAACTGTTCTGATTTCTTATAGATAGATAGATAGATAGATATATACTTTATTAATCCCTTGCGGGAAATTCAGGGCCTGTTTATGTGGCCCTTTGGGAAAATTAATTGCCCACCCCTGATCTAGGTGGTCACACCAGATACTTAAAGCAAAGGTTCATATCTTTTTCCACTCACAGACATGTAATATTGGATATTTTTTCTCTAATTCTAAGTCCAATATTTTGTCTCATTTGTTTGATTTGGTTCTCTTTATCTACGTTTAAGACTTTTTTAAGACAATTTGATGATGTTGTAGATTAAATATATGCAGAAATATGGAACATTCAATGGTTTAAAAAACTTTCATTCACCATTATATTTGATCTGTTGCCGGTACTTGTGTCAGCGTATTCAACCAATCATTTCATTATAAACTCAATTAACATGTAAACAACAATTAACAGCTATTTACTGCAGTTAAACATTTCAAGCCAAATTATAGTTTGTTAACTTCTACAATTGCTACAAATATTTAATTGCTCTTTTTCATTTTACTCATATGCTGTCTGTCCAAATTTTGGGTGCACATTGTGCTGTTTTGAAATGCACACTATCTCACAATACAGCCTGAGACATGTAACATTTACATGTACATTGTTTGTGCAGTAAATTTTCTGACAGTGTATTTGTACTGAACATGCTGCCACACTTGATGAGAAGTCCATGTGTTTCTTATTGTCAACAGTGAGGAACAAAGCTCATTACATAACCAGGTTTGCCAAGTCATTAGCTGAAGAGGCGAGGCAGGGAAGTGCATGCTTGAGTAACATTATGAGGAAAGCATCTGGAGGTTCTGCAAATGGATGCTGGCGGGCAACTCTACAAGGCAGCTGGGGAAGAGTGAAAGTGCAGATTACATCAAGAGAACAGCAAGTGTAGGAATTAGAAGATGGAGAAAAGAAGATTTGGCTGATTCCAGCCATGAGACTTCATTACCTACACATGACTGCTTCATACCACCACATACTACCATCTACCACCATACTATCACAATGTTTTTGAAGACTTGTGATGGAAAATGTGGAATTCTGCGCATTTCCTTACTTTAAACAATCACAAACATGTTTACCTTTCCTCTCAGATTACATATTAGATTAGACATTATGGTTAAAAAAATGTAAAACTGTAAAAGTCATTAGATACAAGTCAATAGAACAGATACTATACAAAGTAGGATATGATGGCATCTTCAATTAGCATATTAATGCATATGCATGTGCATTTGTAATCTCTTTAAGTGCTGGTAGAAAGTCTTACTCTGCCTTAATGAGTAGACTTCTAGTTACCATTAATGCTACAAAGCCCCAACATGACAAACTCTCACTGTCACTTGTTTCAGGTTCCTCGCTGTGCATCTTAAGCAGACTGACCCCTCATCTATCCTTTCCCGTTCACGTCACATGGATAAATAAATGAACACTGAAGTTAAGGAGAAGTTCAGGAATGCAATGAGACACTAGACTTCCGGTGACCCAAATCATCAGGATGGGACATCTGTCTCTCCATACATCTAGTCATTCATCACAGAATCTTCCACATTTTGTACAAATAATAAAAAATGTCAAAATACTGAAGAGGAATGATGTTAAAAACCAATTGTGACACTTTTGCTTCCCCATTCCACATCCTATGCTGCCCCTGTTGGCTGCTGAAAACTATTCATCAACATCACCTCTCACATCTGACTACAAAAGCCTGAAGTCAACACAGGGTGAGTTATGTCATACAATTTCAAATAATCAACTCATTACAACACAATCTGATACAATTACATTCCCTGACTAAAGGTACTCCACCCCAGTCACAGGAGAGGTACCGACTCAGTGATGGTCAGGTGGCTTTTGTAAAGAAGAAAGGAAGAAGAATGAAGAACCAAATCATTCATCACAGTGCTACACAAATTGGAATTTGGGGTCCCGAGTGGCTCAGCAAGCTAAGACGCTGACACTATGACCAGAGAGGATCGCAAGTTTGAATCTTGGTCATGCTGTTTGCCATCAACAAGTGTTCTCTCTGGGCGGGTAGATGGCACTATCTCTCTCTATCACTCTCCCATTGCAATGTCCGCTGGCTCAGGCATCTGCTGATTGGTCCATTTGGAGCTGGGAATCCTGCACTTTCCTCCGAGCAATTTTGAAAAAAGAGGTGGTGGCTGCATCACACGCAACGGAGGAGGCTTGTGCTTGTCTTCACCCTCCTAGAGTCAAGGACAGTGCAAAAGTGATGGGGAGAGTCCTAATGGATGAGATGGGCTAATTGGCTACTACTACACTGGGAAGGGGATAAAGACACAGACATTAACAGGCAGTTAGAACACACACACCTGGAGTGATGGGCAGCCCTTTCATCTGTGACACCTGGTGAGCAGTTAGGGGTCAGATGTCTTGCTTACGGGCAGTCTCTGATATGGGTAATATGGGCAGCCGCACAGTGTGCCACAACATCAGAGGTGGCACAAAGAAGGCATGCCCCACCCCCTATAAGTTAAGTGAAGCGCCCTAGTGAAAATTTAATTGTTTCGAGATGCTTGTGCCGGTGGGGTTGGGGGGTCCTTTGATTTTCATTCCAGGGAGGGGGATTGGAGGGGGATGCTGGAGGGGTTGTTCACCCAGGGAGCCAAAGAGGATAGGACTGCCACTACTTAGGGGCATTTCAGCCATGTCCTGCTTGTTCAGGGGATCAAACCAGTGACCTTTCACTCCCTTCTTAAACAGGTGCAGCTGTGGTCTGGTGGTAAAGGAGTCAATCTTGTGACCGAAAGGTCACCGGTTTGATCCTTTGGCAGGACATGACGTGCCCTTGAGCAAGACACCAAATCCCCAATTGCTCCAAGGGTTGTCCACCTCTTCGTCCATGTGTGCCCCCCTAGTGTGTTAAATAGTGCGTGTGTTCCACTACACAAATGCAGAGGTCTTTGATTGTGCATATTCTACAATGACAACAAACTACCAAACAGGATTAGAAGTTGAAAGTGCTTGGAAAGACTAAGCATTTGGTGGATACTCGTTTTAAACTCAGTCATGATGACCTCACCTGTTACCAGTTAAACTGATAATTGTGGAACCTTCCAGAACAGTGGTACTTGAACTTTTTGCTTAGTGTGTTGCTTTTATTTATTTACCAAATGGAAATTCATTTGTTATTAAAAACACTAAAAATATTTTCTTTGTCTTTTAAATAAAAATTTGAGTGAATGAACGTCACGTCCCACTGCCGCGGCCACCCCGCTGCGGCTCTTATGCTTGTGTTTTGGTTCCACACGTAGAGTCTCTGTGTCCCCGCCCTTGTCTCATCATCATGTCTCATTAGTGGTTACACTTGTCTTGTGTTATCTCACAGTCATCCATCCATCCATTATTACACCCACTTAATCCTTATCAGGGTCACAGTTAGTCCCCTACACCCTCACTGGGCGCAGGGCAGGGCATTACACTATTCAACTAAGCCCAGGACAGGGCACCAGTCCATCGCTGGCTGCACATACATATACACACACGGCGTACAGACAATTTAGAGTACCCAATGCACCTGACCTCCATGTTTTTGGACTGTGGGAGAAAATCAGGAGACCCCGGAGGAAACCGACGCAGACACGGGGAGAACATGGAAACTTTGCCCAGATGGGGATTCGAACCCAGGACCTCAGCGCTGAGAGTCGAACGTGCTAACCACCAAGCCATCATGCCACCCTTACCTCACAGCCCCGTTTGTTAATTCCAGCTTGATTACGTGTGTTACTTGGCTCCCTCATGTTTGCCTTGTCCTTTGTCAGCCACTGAATGTTTGTGAATATAGTATAGGTTAGTACCACACTTGTCTAGATTTGTTTAAGACATTAAAGCTTCATCCCCTGCTTGACCCCGTTCAACTAAGAACAAATGACAGATCTCCCAATTTTTCTGAAAAAGGTGTTTGAATATTTGAGTAGGGATCATCTGTGACATGTTAATTGAAGGCTCCCAAACTGTCTTTAGACTGTATATTTTACCTTAAACTCTCACATTTCATGAATTATAAACAAAGGAAGATCATGTATGAGAGATCCACACGTGAGATGATAAAACTCATGTGTGGAACACCTCCTATTTCTCAACGCTGACGTGGTTTAAGAGTTGACGGCCTTCCGGTCGGTGGGGGCAGGATTCAGGGAGGTTGAAGGGACTTCATTAACCTGATGGACTGCTATGGCACTGGCATAAGTGATGAGGCTCTCCATCTCTGCACAATCATATATCTCCATTCAGTGGCGGCAGCTTCCTTATTAAACCTCTACAGCTCAGGTTAGATGATGACTTTCCACCACGCTGATGTTCATGCAATTTCTTTCACTGTCACTTCATAATACAACAGAAGCTCCTTGCTAGCAAGCTGGCAAAGAGACTTTCTGATCAAACTGAGCTTGAACTGATGTATCAGTTGAGTCGGTTTTACGTTACACAGCAGTGATGTTCTTAGTGCTCCAAAGCTTAAAGGAAACCTCTTACAAAATGACAGGAACAGAAAGAACACTCTAAAATGCATGACGTCCAATTCTTAATGGGTTCCTTCAACAGACACTGTAAGCTGGTTGAAGACCACATCCCATCAGTTAAAAGCAATGATGCTACAAGACAGCATGATGATGGAAATGGAGGAGCTCTCGCTAACCTTGCACAGTCATTATTTACCACAAGAACTGGAAAACACTACTGTTCAATGTCAAGAACAACCTCTTCAAAGAGACAGGTCATTAGAGAGCTATCAAGGGAAGTTTCTATTTTCATACAAGCTTCCAATTGCTTTGACCTTGTCTGAGCCTCTATCTGAGGAAAAAAATTGGTTTCTCTGTAATGCCAGGCAGCTTTTAGCAAACACCTACTACCAGAATGCCTTTGAAGCTCACTGGTGAGCAAAGACTGCCTCTTATGTCTGATCACAGGGCAAGACTCAGAGCAGGTGCCAAGCTCTGCTAGCTCAGACATATTCCAGCCATTAGCAGTAGATGAGGGTGACTGGATGGCCAGTTGAGCGGACATAGGCACTGGTTTCCTGTCTGCCCTCACTAATGGGCATAGACAAATCTGTTCATCCGGAGAGGAGAACAGTGAGAGAGTTTTAATGAGGAATAAGATCCTGGAGAGTGTATGCTTAGCTTGAGAGCTACATCTGCAATCTAATACCCATCTGATAGAGTTTCCACAAGTGCAGATATCATCTTTTCATACTTTCAAATGAACAAATGATGCTGGGATTTTGCAATGTTTGTTGCTTAGCAATTAATTTTGCGAGTCTATGGCTACGTTCAGACTGCAGGCAAATCAGATTTGTTTATCAAATCCGATCTCCTCAGATGACTGTCCACACTGTTATTTACAAGGGATCAGATCAGATCAGATTTGTCTGTCCACACATCACAAGCAGGGGCGGATTTGGAAGTTTTGGGGCCCCAAGCAATGTCATGTCTGGGGGCCCTGATCAAACAGATTCTTTTTATAGTTATGGTGCGGTACAGGCTTAAACATACATTAAATTATTATTATTATTAATTATTAACAAATATTATTTATTATACATACATTTTAAACATGATTTAAACGTTATTATTCATAATATTTTATTAGGAATTACTAGTTACTATTAATAATATACCATTAATAACTATAATCATTAATAATAATAATAATAATAATAATAATAATAATAATAATAATATTACTCATTAATAAAATATTATTTATTAAATATTAATAAACTGTTAAAAATGTAATATAAAATTATCACCCAATTCTGTAACACCTTGATAATCAACTTCACTCCAATTCATTAGCACCAATTTTACACTTACTGTATGTTTGGACTGTATAGTCAATAGACCTCATTTACACAGAATTTTACCTAATTTTTGAGTAAAAATAAGCAGAAATTCTGAATTATTCTGACAATAGTTAAACTTCAAGGCATGTAAATGGTGGTTTATCACAGACTGGTAGACACACACACACACACACACACACACAACCTCTGATATTAAAATACGTCTATCTGATGTGAAACAGGCAGAACAAACGCTCAACATGTTAACAACTTAGAGTAGCAGGTGAACACGGACTACGGGCCAAAATGCAAAACACTGGTTTGCAAGTCCAAACACAAGTTTGATGGAGTGACCGCTGGGATGGTTAATCATCACACATTAGCATGACATGGCAAAGCCAATCGATGAGCTTCTGAGCCGTCTAAAGATAAATACGCTTCCGAGTGAGTAGGCCGTTTTTTGCTGGGTCCTAGTGCTCGACCCGTTTCTTTCTAGCGTAGCACTGTTTTTGGATGGAAAAATCTGCAGAGAACCAAAACTCTTTTGGTCTTTTGAAAAAGCCACTGTTAGTGAAATATTTCATTTGTAACTATTTACGTCAGTGATAAGCTAATTACTCTCCTTCACTTGTGGACTCATGATGCTCACGTTTCCATCTAAGTTAGGCTGTAAAGAATGTACACTATCTAATCAGTCAATTTAATGTGGCTGATTTTACACAGTAAAATATTAGTGTTTAAAACAGAGCAGTGGTTATAACTTCAAATTATCATTGTTCATTTCACTTTTCACTCAGTATTCAACTTCCATCACTATTTCAAATTCATTCAATCAGGCTACCATTACATCTGTTCTAGACAGGCAGGTGAGAAACATTAAACAGACAAATAAACTCCCTAACATCTAATTACAGAACCAGAAAAGCCATGTTTGAGGTATGTATTATATAGTAATTTTATTGCTTTATTTAGCAAGGTTTAATTTTTATTTAATTTTAAAAATCAATCTGATATTGACTGTAAAAATGACAAAAATAGTTTATTTTTTATTGTATTTTTATGCTGAAGTTTTACAGGTGATGTAGACTTTTTCTTGCAGGGTAGTTCTACATGTCAATACATCATCTGGTGATTTCAGCAAATTACAAGGTTCTGTAAAAGCACTCAAAA
>BRDA01090856.1:0-12821 GCA_036984385.1 Crenuchus spilurus
GGGAGTGTGATCGCTCTTTGTCTGGAACCTCCTCTTCGACCTTACCATCAAGGGTGGCCCTACCAGGAGCATAGCTCCAGATGGTATCGCTCTTTGATTCAAAGGTTCTCTCAAGCTTCTCCACCACGGCAAGGTAGCGATCTCAGGAGAAGTTGTATATATATATATATATATATATATATATATATATATCCTGTACATTCATGTTAATAAACAATTTTGCTTTTACCTGCACTCATATTTCCTTCCTTGGGCTAGCCTGACACATATTCTAGTGAACAATAGTGTTTATTGAGGTTGTTTATGGACTAATATCTCTTATCCTAGTGTATCCACAATATTCCTACATCCCGTCATACATTGCGCAAAAATATGTGATTCTGACAGTAAAGAGTTGTAATAAAATATAAGTTCAATGTCAACAATTTGAAGGAAAAACCAAAATGAGCTTGAACGTGGTGACACTGTCCTACCTCACCATTTTACTAGAAGACTGAATATCTGGAGCAGCAGTATTTGTGTCTCAAAACAGAAAAAGTCATTTCCTTCTTAAGCAAAGTATTTGTTATAGAAATATTAAATTTCATGGGTCATCCCAAACTTTTGAGTGGTAGTGTATATGGGTTCTTTGGTTATATGATCTACAAATAACATCATTTTGGCCATTTTTGTGCAAACAGCTAGTGACAGTGATGTGGCATAGCATTGGCCTTTTAACGTTTTGTCTCGTGCTCATGGTCAACCCAGTGAGCTGTGTGTAATTCAAAGCAGGATGTGAGACATTAAATGTGTTATTGAGCTCTGCACATTGTAGTCATCCCACTTCAATTAGCTCAAAAGGGAACACTAAAATAACACATCCTAGATCTCAATGAATAAAATATTCCAGTTGAAAATCTTTATTTGTTGCATAGTGGAATGCGTTAAGAACAAAATAACATAAAAATGATCAATGTAAATCAAAATGATTACCCCATTTAGGACTGGATTTGGAATCATACTCAAAATCTCATACCACCCTCATGGAGTCTGTTTCTGACAGTTTGAGCAGAAAAAAGGATATTAGTGGTCTGCTGGAGGTCATTTTGCAGGGCTCTGGCTCTGCTCCTCCTGTTCCTCCTTGCACAAAGGAGGAGATAGTGGTCCTGCTGCTGGGTTGTTGCCCTCCTACGGCACCCTCCGTGTCTCCTGGTGTACTGGCCTGTCTCCTGGTATCTGCTCCATGCTCTGTACACTGTGCTGACAGACACAGCAAACCTTCTTGCCACAGCTCGCATTGATGTGCCATCCTGGATGAGCTGCACTACCTGAGCAACTTCAATGGCTTGTACACATCACCTCATGCTACCTCTATGGTGAGAGAACTGACAGAATGCAAAAGCGACCAAAACAACAACCAGAAAGGATGAAAACAGAGTAAAGGTATATGGTCACCACCTGCAGAACCACTCCTGTATAGGGGTTGTCTTGCTAATTGCCTCTCATTTCTACCTGTTGTCTGTTCCATTTGCTCAACAGCAGGTAAAATTGATTCACAATCAGTGTTACTTCCTAACTGGACAGGTTTGTTTCACAGAAGTGTGGTTGACTTGGAGTTACATTGTGTTGTTTAAGTGTTCCCTTTATTTTTTTGAGCAGTGTATTTTCATTACACATATAATATATATATTCATTACATAAAGACACATTTAAAGCCTGTTTTATTTATTTATTTTTATAATTTATTTCTAGGTTTTTGCCAATTTTATTCCCTTCCCAATGTAGTGGTAGCCAATTAACCCATCCCCTCCATTAGGCCTCTCCCCATCACTTTGCAATGTCCCTGACTATAGGAGGGTGCAGGCAAGCACAAGCTTCCTCCGTTGCGTGTGATAAAGCCACCGCTTCTTTTTCGAATCACCGCTGATACACCGTCACTGGAGAGCCTAATGCGCTCACAAGAAGGCACACAGGGTCCCCAGCTCTGATTGGACCAATCAGTAGATGCCTGAGCCAGCGGACATTGCAATGTGAAAGTGATAGGGAGAGTGAGAGCGCCATCTACCCGCCCAGAGAGAGAGAGCACTGCCAATTTTTTTGTTCTCTTGGGCCCCGGCTGTTGATGGCAAACAGCATGAGCGGGATTTGAACTCGCGATCCTCGAGTCATAGTGGAAGTGTCTTTGCCCGCTGAGCCACTTGGGGCCCCTTCCATTTAAAGCCTGTTTTAATGTTGATACTGTTTGAATAGCAATTTACTCCAAATGAAATATTCTCTTTCTGATTTCTGATTTTCATGAGCTATAAGCAACACATGATCAACATTAAAACACAAAAGGCCTGAAATACGTATGTCTCTTAACACGTAATTAATATATAAATATACACATTAACTTTTCACAATATTCTTATTTTTTGATGTATCACTGTGTGGTGACTCAGGGAATGGCTAATGGCTGGGCCCACAAGTAATGCGACTCTACAGCAGCTCCACCTCACAAATTACAGGATCTGCTGTTAACATCTTGGTGTCAGATACACCACAGCTTTCTTTTTAAAGTCCATGACTTGGTGGATCAGACCTGTTTAGACAACCAACATCATATTAAGCTATTATGGCTAATATATGTAGACCCTGAAGTGACCTAGAAAGAAGTGCAGAGGGGTGCCATAGGTTTTCCAGCAAGATCCTGATTAATCATATGAGCTGACTGCCCTGAACAGTCACTGCCTGTATTTCAAAGTTTCTAGTATTTTTGAACTACCAATAGGGGGCAGTTTGACTGGCAGAGACCCTCTTACACATATCTGCTGCCTCTGACACTGTGTGCATGTACACAGCACAGGTCATGAAGAGAAAATTCAGCTTCACAGCAATGTTTGACATGCACAGCCATTATCTATATTGTAAGAATACATCTGTGAATGAGGTTTACATTGAAAGGCCTGCAGAAACAGACATTGTTTTTACAGTCCATACCACCTCGTGCATCTCCTCCATGATTAGTGTGGGAGTTACAAGGGAAATGAAAAGCCTCCAGGGTCTTCTATGATTCTCAGCTCTTCCCTCTGTCTCCAGCCGTTTCTTTAACATATGCCGGGCAGTTGTGAATGTCATGTAAATGCATGTTTGTGAATGAACTGTAATTTTCTCTTGGATATAAAGTATATTGCAAATATCATTCAATTATAATGCTTTTATATGCATAAAACTGTTATTATTTAGTTTGACATGTTGCTAACATGGATAGGCCATTTCTAATGTTTGGTAATGATGAACTTACGTTAGTTTTCATTTAACTAATTCAATTTAACTGACTAACCTCAACACAGAAAACATTATCAACTTACATCCAGCAGATAGTTCAATGACGTGAACATCTATAGATAATAAGAACATTATCCACATGGCCCATCCAAATAAAGCCAGGCCCAAAATTCTGATCTCACTTCTCTTCAGCATTTAGAGATAAACTGGGTGTTTTGTAACTTTAAACTTGATGTACAGCTCTGGGAAGAAATGACTGAATGCCCAGCCCAACCTTCACACCTGAATCCCATTGAAAACCTCAGACCCCAGGTAGATGGATGGTCTACAAACCATCAAACAAAGCCAAGCTGCTTGAAGTTTTGCTCCTGAAGTGGCAAAAAGCAATGCAGAGAGAAGAAAAAAACATTTGCATTTGCAGCAGACTTCATTTTACATGTTAATGACCATGCAGACCCTCTGAGAGCAGCAGTGAGATAATTTGCTTTGCTGCAAGAACATGAATCCTGTCTTGACACATGAGTGGGGGGAGCTAAACTATTGACTCTGAGTCTTTTGTAAATTAGTTTATTTTGGCTCAGAATTAGCTGAATGTATTACAGTGCTACTTAAAAAAATGAATTTTATGTTGTAATTTCATTAAAAAGGTCATATTTTATATTCATTACATGTGAAGTAACTAACTTTCAGACATTTTTTACAACTTTTTTAAGTTAATGTACAATTTTTATTGAGTCAAAAATGTTAAACTTAGTAAATAAAAAGAAATGTGCATTAAAATGTAGAGAAGTTTGTTCCCATGTTTAACCAGGGTTACACTAACTGTTGCACATTAGCATAGCTCAGCTGTGCTGTGATTCTGCAAAGAGGAGGGTGAACTTTTTTCTCGTTTGTGACTGAGAGTCAGTCTAAATATTTTTACTTTATTTAAAATTATGTGACACAGCAGCCGGTGACTTGACTTATTTTAGACTCACATCTGAAGAAGTAGCACAAACATGGTGATAGACGAGTAGCCTCTCCCTTTTCCTGTCAGTTGGTGACCCTCTCTGCTCTATAAGTGACATCAGCAGCAGGCTGAGACTACTGATTTGGAGGGAATGAGTGTGTCCTGTGGTGAGAGAGAGAGAGAGAGAGAGAGAGAGGAAGGGAAAGGAGGGGTATAGTCAGTCTTTAGCCCAGAGGAAGACATTCCCTCCCTTCTCTCTCTCTCTCACTTTTCTGAAGATTGCCTACTCATTCGCTCCTCTTCCTGTCTGAAGAAGAGGGAAATGAAAGGGAGGGAGCTCAGAATGACACACTGCTCTAACTCTTCACATTCATTAAAGGTGCACTTTTACATCAGTGAAATCTCCTCAGCACAGTTATTCTGTGAAATGACTTAAAATACTACCAATCAGTCACCGGCTCAGTACGTCTTCAGTAACTTTAATTTTGAACATAAGTGTATCAGATTGTGTTGTAGTGAATGTATTTGTAAATCTGCTCGTTTCTCCTGGAAAAGTGAACTTTTAAGATAACTTTAATGACCAAATTGGATCTTTCAGGGGACATTTACATTATTTATATAATGCCAGGCAGGAACAAACCTGTGTTTTACCTTTTCTCGAAAAGCGTACAGTGCATAGCTCTAGAAAAGTGTTCAAATACATTAAACTGACACAACCTCCAGTGATAAATTAGTGTCCTGTCCTGGGTTTAGCTAAGACAGTGTAATGCCCTGCCCTGCACTGCTTTCGGTGAGGGGGTACGGGACTCACAATTCTAATCAGGATTAAGCTGAAGAAAATGGATGGGTGGAATTATTTAAGCACCATTTTTAATTAACCTGAGTATTTTGAAAGAAAAACCAAGAACATTAAATAAAAAGCTGACAAAATGTAATGAAACTTCAGAATACTGAATTACTGAATACTCACAAATATTTAATGAAACCCCCAAAAAATCTAACAAAATGTAAAGACACCTGAAAATACTCACAAATACAAATTAATTTAAGGAAAATTTCACACTATTGTATGAAAACTTGAGAATATTAAATGAAATCTTCGAGTATTGAATGAAAACCCATGAACATGCAATGAAAACCTACAAAAACATGAATGAAACCTGAAATTACTGAATAGAAACTCAAGAATATGTACAATGTAGTAGTAATGCTCCAAAAAAAATCCAAGCTGCCATCTCCTCTGAAATGTGAATCCTTGACCATGTCATCTGTCAAGCAGCAGTAAATCCAGCAGTAGTGGTGGTGGTCCAGCCCTTATGTGGCACATTTGTAGTGGTGTTTAAGGATGTGGCACTGAGTAGCTATGGTGTGTGCATGACAGTAGAGGTTTTTGAGCATGTAGATTTTAAACAGATGCTCAGTGTTGATAAAGGTGCAGACAGCCACTTCCTGAATCATTATCCAAGTTATTCCACTCCATCCTGTACATCATGGAGAAAACTGTGAGCACACGTTTGCTTTCATTGGGTTTGCAATTCACTGAAAGTTGTTGAAATTAATTCATTAAAATGACACATTTCTTCAATACTGCCCACCAAATTCAGTCTTTCCATGTTCTCTCCAAAAGCATTAAGCAATGGAAGGAAGCTGCCTAGGCCAACATAAGCCAAAGGCCCCAGAAACTACAAATGATACATATTATTATATTAAATAGTTTTTAAAAGCAACTGTTATTTTGTTATTTAAGCTGTATCCGTTCTAACTCACCTCTTTACTAGTATATCTGGCCAGCTTACTGTCCTCCTGACCTCCCCCTGCCTGCTGACTATCATACTGACCTCCATCTACTTCCTTAATACAACATATATATATATATATATATATATATATATATATATATATATATATAACACTCAGTGTTAAGCTTGAATGATAACCACAGAACATACAGACTGAATTATCATCTCTATGTCCTAAAAAGAGTTTCAACTTACTTTCTTTTTAGCAACAAAAAGTGTTGAATATCTCTTTTCCTCTTACTCATGCTGACTCTGAATGAAGTCTAATCTTATATGTTTAAACTAATACAATTACTCAGCTTTCAGCACACATGGAGTTTAATATTAAACAACTACTCACTCAGTTAAAAGCAATGAATTGGGATGGTGATACCACTACTTTTCTTTCTGATCTGATACCACATAATTTTCATACTAATATGCTGACAGCAATATTGATATTGAATGCATAAAAATTTTTTATTCTAAATGTTTATTAAATAAAAAAATAAAATATGTTAAGATATGATTAATCTATAGTAATCTATAGTTGCTTTTGTGGTACAGTTATTGTTCTGTTTTATGTCACTATACATCAGAAAACAACCAAGAAATAGAGACTGATGTAGAATCTAGAGGATTAAAAATATATATATAATAATTTATTTCTAGGTTTTTGCCAATTTTATCCCTTTCCAAATGTAGTGGTAGCCAATTAGCCCATCCCCTCCGTTAGGCCTCTCCCCATCACTTTGCAATGTCCCTGACTCTAGGAGGGTGCAAGGAAGCACAAGCCTCCTCCGTTGCGTGTGATGCAGCCACCGCTTCTTTTTGAACCACTGCTGATACACCATCACTGGAGAGCCTAATGTGCTCGGAGGAAGGCACACAGGGTCCCCAGCTCTGATTGGACCAATCAGTAGACGCCTGAGCCAGTGGACATTGCAGTGTGAAAGTGAGAGGGAGAGAGAAAGCGCCATCTGCCTGCCCAGAGAGAGAGAGCACTGCCAATTTTTTTGCTCTCTTGGGCCCCGGCTGTTGATGGCAAACAGCATGACCGGGATTCGAACTCGCGATCCTCGGGTCATAGTGGTAGCGTCTTTGCCCACTGAGCCACTCGGGGCCCTAGAGGATTAAAAATAGATATAATTGATCATAAAAAACAGGATTGGAAATATTGAGATTTCATTATAGATTTGCCCATTTCTAACAATGAATTCCTCATTGACAACAAAGAGGTGTCTTTTGTAGAAGCTAATATCAAAAAGACTAAAAACACAAATGACTATTAAAATGAAATAACTATTCTAACTCTAATTGATGTCAGAACATCTTTACAACAGTTAATCCAATATTGTTTTAAAGCCAAGTCATTATAGCTAGGATAGTATAGCTAGGTCACTTTATATGAAATGCAAAGTCAGCAGTGGAGCAGGCTAGCCTACAGTACCTAGCTAATATTAGGAAAGGAAATGTTAGCTTTAGATAGCTAACATTATTTATACTGTAACTTCAGGCAAATGTTACAAACTACAGATCATTACCAGTCATCCACTGACACTTGACACAATTTAATTTAGAAACTCTGAAGGTAATAAAGCAATAAAAAACTAGCTAGCTAGCTATTTCCTTACAAAAAAAGTATGATGAAATTACTGGACAAAAACATTCTTTTTGTCCTTCTGTGACATTTTCGTTTCGTTTTTATTCATTGACAAAAAGTGTAATACTTTTAGTCATAGTTTTCGTTTTAAAATATTAGTTTTTATTTAGTTCTTGTCTCATTTTTGTTGTGAAAAAATGGTTGTCAATGAATATTTTTCGTTATAATTATCGTTAACGAAATTAACACTGGACCCCGTCAGGGAAAACCAGGTCAAAGTCTTTTTTTTTTTTTCAAAATTAGTTTTTTCAAAACAACTTTTTTGTGAATTTAAGTTTTGTTTTCTATCAAATATGTATTACGATAGATATCTGAGACTATTATCTATCATTTACAGCAATAAAACTGAGTGGCTAAGTTTTGTTGCTAATGTGAGTGACATGATATTGACATGATATCTCAATAAGTTGCCCAGTGACTTTGGCCTGATTTTCCCTGGTGGGGTCACATAAGTGTAGTTTGAAAGGTCAGTAGACTACCGGCTGACTGGATGCAAACATCAGTAGGCAACCATATTTTTTCACTTTTGGCTTTAGGCTTAGCAAGCTTCCACCACCCGCCATTAAGAGTCACTAGCACGCGTGAGTGAGTGAATGCCAACAGTGTACAAAAGAAGAATATACATAGACGCTGCATTGACTTACATTACAGGTAAGACTGACAAATACTTTTCAATCGTATTTGGCCATTCCAACATTTTGAAAACAAAATAATTTTTTTGTGCCTAAAAGTTTCTCAGTGTATATTAGTGCACATCTGAATGTGTGAATGAATTCACTAGCTTAAATAACTTTGTAGAAAGGCGATTTATGAAGTTCAGTCCATTCACTTGTATTAGTTCACAGCGCAACTTTGTCTCCTTCATTATGGCGGACACAGAGTTACGTTACATCAGCGGGCCAACCCAGTCAATGCGGCGTCTAAGTATATAATGTCTGTGGTGTAAACAAACTTGTCTCACTCATTTTTAAAATGGATGAAACAAAGCACTTCACACAGAATTTTGATGAAATGCTCTGCAAGTGAAAATGAGGTCAGTGTGATGAAAAAGGCAAAAGTCACTGAAATAGACTGATCTTCAAGTTAGATATGTTTAATAAACCAGTTTATTACTTTACATTCTCTTTTATGATGTACTATTATTTTTATACATTATTTTTTATTTATAAAGTCATTTTTTCTTAAAACATAAAAATTGGTGTGGTTTGTGGGGGACTGGAATGTTTTAATAGCATTATAATTCATTTTAATGTGGAAATTAAATTTGATATATAAGCAAATTGAGCTCTGTCACAGAACAAATTAAACTCAGATCAGATATAGGGCCTTTGATGAGCTGTCGAGGGGGCCATGGGTGGTTACGCATGTCTGTATGTATGTATGATGTATGTCATCACAGTCATGTTCTGTATCATAGTCACAGTATTAGTTTTTGTTTCTTAGTCTAGTCTTGAGTTCTACAAAAAAGTCTTGTTTTTGAAAACCAATGCTGCATCCATCTCCTCATGCCCACAGTACACTGAGAGAAAATGACTATGTAATTAATATTTACTTATATTTGAATGATATCTATGAGTTATATCAGTGTTATATCAGAGTATTACAAGCACTGCATTTTATCCATCTTTCAAGCAGAGAATTTGGGCATTTTAGAAAAGACAGTAGAAGGAACCAGCATTCTCAATCCTCAGAGGACTAGATGACTTGAAAGAGCTAGTAAATGGCAAGTAAAATGTTAAATACTCGAAACTGCCTTTGGATAGCCTTGTGAAGGTCTGCAGGCAATTAGTAGATGTTTTGTACAGACTGTAGCATGGTGGCTGTCTGCTGACGCAGAGAACTGATGACAGATTAATTTTACTGCCACACGATGTTGGCATTGCGTAAAAGAAGCCGACCAGCCCAGCAGTGTTAAGGTCCAGAAGGCTGGGAAAGGCCAGTGTGAGTTTCAGTGTGTATGAGCGGATTTCCTGCCATGCTTCTGCCTCTCGGAGAGCGTCGTCCCAGAGGAGGAATGAATAGCCGAGCAGGCCGAGAGATTCCTCTGTAGTAGGCCCGGCCAGCCGCTTCCTCAAGTGCTTCGTTACAGCATGCCACAGTGCAGCCAAAGCTCTATGGAGTCAAATTATCTAACACAGGCCAGAGGGTGAATTGCTCTTCAGCTGATCCTTTACTCATTATCCTGTTACAGTTCTACCCTGCCATCATCCAAAGAATTTGGACATCATCAGTCACAGTTTGACAGAAAATAAAGAAAAAGTGTGGAATGGATGGTAATCAAGGCTTCAAAAATAATCAAATGTGTCTTCCATCAGCAGAATTCATAATACTGAGCTACAAAGTGTTCACCAGCGATCATTCATGCACAGATGATATGCAGACAATAAAAGCTCTTTATCGTACAGCAAGTAAGCATTACAGCCATCAGGAATGTCAAGTCCAAGTGTCAGATCAGAATGCAGTCAAACTCCAGACTTGAGGAGTATTCCACAAAGCAGGATGTCTATGTTATCCAGATACCCAAAGCACAAGTCTGAGAAGAGCTCCAATTCACCAATCATTCTTAACAAGAATTCAGCCTTAGGACAGTTTTCACCAAGGTTATGACATTCACCAGTGATTTCCTATTTGGCATTTGTTCTTCAGTAAGAGCAGATTCTACACACAGGCAACAGCACACTTCTGTCTTTGAGTAACAAATGTAAGAAAAAAGATTTTGTTGAATGAGACCCATTTCTATTCTGACATTTGGCTCAGGTTATCCAACTTACTGAGAAATTCTGCTTTATGGAATACCCCTCTGCTCTGATGACAACAAGAACCACGTCATGTCACAATACTTGCTAACACTTGTGGCAGGTATGAACAGCTTCCTTGATTATATTAGGGGATTTTGATTTCTTCATTGATGCCCAAGAAGCTTGCCAAAGAGCACAGTTTAGTTTTGAACAAGTTCCACTATTGCAACTTTTCATCATTTATCATAGAACCCAACATAGCCACACTTTGTTGTCTGCTGTTCTAACAATATCAGTACTAGACCTTTAGAAGGACTCATTCTTGGTCACGTACTCACCAGATCAAGACACGCTTAGCCTCAATACATTTTGTGCAAATGTACAGTGAGGAAAATAAGTATTTGAACACCCTGCAAATTTGCAAGTTCTCCCACTTAGAAATCATGGAGGGGTCTGAAATTTTAATCTTAGGTGCATGTCCACTGTGAGAGACATAATCTAAAAGAAAAAATCTGGAAATCATTGTATATTAATATACATGGTGAAAGAGAATATTTAAGTTTGTTCTCTGTACAAGATCAGTAAAACAGTTTAACTCAGGGTGCACCAGCTTTTGCATGCAAATGTAACATTAAATGGAATTATACAGTCTAGCAATGCAACAAATTTGATCATTCTGTATGGTTTCCTGCTTCCCATACATCCTGCTGCAAGATTCCATGTTTGATAGTGAAGTTTAAGGTTTACTGCATGTTTTTATTGTTGCATGAGCTCATGAGTGATTTGCACTGCCCTGCGGTGTGCATTTCGATGGTATCACTTAAGTCTTAATAGCCCAATGCTGGAGCCTGCTTAGAGAAATGAGCTGTTGGTGGTTTCCACTTCAAGCACTTCCTGTTGTAGTAACCAAGACATTGATTCAAAGAACCACAAATCACCAAATAAATCAATGCATCAGGGCGTCAGGTTGCATGCATGACTGTTGTGTTTGATGGACTTGAGTGGAAACCCCAAAACTGAAATCATACCCTTAATTTAGCAGAGGCTTGGATCAGACAAGGAACTCCAGATTGTAAGCACATTCGTGTTATGTCAACCACAATGGACAGTTCATTTAGCTTCAACTGTGATGTCAGTGAAATCCTCTGAGAACAAGAGTTCAGTGCAATCAGGATCACTCAAAAGCATATCCACAGTACTCTGTTTTCTATGAAACAATGTTTATTGTTGCTGATCATCTAAAATAATCGTTGATGGATGCCAAATTGGAGTTACAACTGACTAATCTGTGAAGGGCTTATCATAAGATTCATCCGAGCATGATAAACATGCTTGTTGCATTTCGCTGTGCCCCAGTGAATGTCGGCAATAACGCCTAAAAATGTTCCCTTTCCAACAATCACAAGCTCAAAGAGTCACTTCAGCTTAAACTGTCACTGACAATGCAAATGTTTTCAGTGAAAGACTGTGATGGACTTAGTTACACTCTATAAATAAACTGTCGACTTACTTCAGTTAGAAAGGACATGGAACAGTAAAAAAGATGTTCATGTTTGGTAGTGATACAGTTCATCTAGGTGACCTCCTTACAGATTTGTCAGTTTGAGCAGCTAGAGCATCACAGGATGCAAAATATATACTTTAAGCTAGCATTACTGCACTTATTTCACTAATGTTGAACAAGATAACCTTTTTTCTTTATCAAAGACATCAGTGCCAGTGCTTCGCATACACGAACTGAACATGGGGCCCCAAGTGTCCATGGAGGCACCACTTAAGCCCTTGGGGGTGCTTGGTGGGGCAGAGAGCATTTGTGCCTTGCACTTATTTGATATTCTAGTGATTAATGGTGTTTATTGAGGTTGTTTATATACTAATATCTCCTGTTCTAGTGATTAATAGTGTTTATTGAGGTTGTTTATGGACTAATATCTCCTATTCTAGTGATTAATAGTGTTTATTGAGGTTGTTTATGGACTGATATCTCCTATTCTAGTGATTAATAGTGTTTATTGATGTTGTTTATGGACTAATATCTCCTAATCTAATGATTAATAGTGTTTATTGAGGTTGCTTATAGACTAATATCTCCTATTCTAGTTATTAATAGTGTTTATTGAGGTTGTTTATAGACTAATATCTCCTATTCTAGTGATTAATAGTGTTTATTGAGGATGTTTATGGACTAATATCTCCAATTCTAGTGATTAATATTGTTTATTGAGGTTATTTATGGACTAATATCTCCTATTCTAGTGATTAATAGTGTTTATTGAGGTTGTTTATGGACTAATATCTCCTGTTCTAGTGATTAATAGTGTTTATTAAGGTTGTTTATAGACTAATATCTCCTGTTCTAGTGATTAATAGTGTTTATTGAGGTTGTTTATAGACTAATATCTCCTAATCTAATGATTAATAGTGTTTATTGAGGTTGTTTATAGACT
>BRDA01090864.1:0-24233 GCA_036984385.1 Crenuchus spilurus
TAACTGGTTCATTACAAGACTGGACCTCTTAATAGAACCACTATGCACTTGGTCACTTTACCACCTTCATTTCATTTTATTGCTCTATTGTCCATGTTATCATTATTGTATATTATTTATTCTTTTATCTTTATTGTTTATTGTTTACTGTTTATTGTCCCACTGCTGCTAGTACCTTTTGTCTTTTGGTTTTTGCCTTCATTGTTTCTTTCTTTCTTTTGCTGTAACTTGGGTGGGTGAGTAACACAATTTCAATCCTCTGTATGTCCTGTACATACGCATAATTGACAATAAAGCTACTATCTATCTATCTATCTATTTTATAACAGTATAATGGAAAACATTATATATGGAATAAATTTGCCAAAATATATTTTTCAGTTCATTCTAACTGAGATGTTATATGTCACTCCCAACCTTTTAACACACAGGAACTGTCTGAAGTGCTTGACGTGTCACATAAGGAGCTCATATTTTTTGTTGATACTCTCAAGTCTGGGGGAATCACGTTTCTTTGTTTAAGCACTTCATTTATCTGCCAATCAAATGCACAGCCCCCACCCTTCCACCCCACCCTGGAGCTCTAGGAGACATCTCAATATCTTTAATGCATTCAACATATGGACTGACAGAGGAAACAAAAGAGACAATAGGCATGTTGTTTTTGGGGTATTTGTACTGCACTGAAATAGGATGAAAACAAACAGCTTTCAAAAATGTCAATGTCAAATTAATTGAATGAGATACTAATCATGTAAATATGACCCTTCTGACCTCATGTAATAATTAAATAGTGAGTATTGTTATTGTGATGATAGCAGATGAACCTTTTGCCACCCTTGTGAAGACCCAGAGGGCATATATGACAGCTCCATCACACTGACACATCCGTCAAACTGACAGATTAAAAAGCAGCTTTTTGTCTAACCATGAAATGAACTCATTAAGGAGATTATGGATTTAGGCTACATTTTATTAGTGATCCTATAAGTAGTAGGGATATATGCTTCTAATTAAGGTAACAAAAATTATGAAAAGAGTGACATGATAACAGTGATGTGTGAAGAGATAAAAGTGCAAACTGAAAGAAAGAAAGATGTAGTTTTTGTCCTCTACTGAAAAATATGTGCAATATGGTGTATTTAATGTAATAGGATGCAAACATTACTCCAAATGTTTATTTATGACTCATTAATTTTATACTATAAGATATATTATATGTCTAAAAGTATGACGATTCTTATTTGTTCAGTATTTCTTTTCTAATCATGGACCTTAGGGGCATTGTCCTTCCATTGCTGCAGTTTCCGCCTCTACTATTCAGGGACAGTTTTACAATTGATGTTGGATTGCTGTGAGACTCTGATGCAACCAAGAGCACTGACAAGGTCAGGTACTGATGCTGGATGACACCACTCCAGTTCATCCCAAAGATAATGAATGGAGCTCTATCAGAGACCACAGATCCACTTCTTCTCAGCCAAGTGTTTTAAAGCCACTTTCACTGACACTCAACATCGGGCATGGTGACCTTACCATCATGTATGCCAGCTGCAGAGCATCTTCTGCTACTTTTCTATGGAGGTCTTATATTGCCGTTCTATTATTAAACCTAATGCGCAGCCTTTCTTCAGTTTTGAGAGGTCATTTTCTTTTCCTGGTTCTTAGAGTATCTCAGTTCAGGCAAGAAATATCTTGGAAGGAATCGTTCAGAATCATTTTGAAATAGAATGAAAGTCAACAGGACAAAATAAATTACATTTTTCTTTTTTGTCAAATCAATTTAGAATGATGGTTGAGATATGTGGTTGAGAATGTGGTTGAGATAACAATCATTTGAGTGAATGCTGTATAAACTAATGACACACTTTCAATTAATTGATGTTGTCAATCTAACATCACTACTGGGCCCACTCCTGCTTGAAGAGGTCAGCACATTAACTAGATTTTCTCCTGAGAGATATGCAATATAGCATTGATGTTTTATTGTAAGTATAGATTAAATGCATTGACGGCTTCATTTAGTTAGTGTATGACTATACTATAATTATAATTATATGTTATAATAATTATATGTTCAAACAGAGCCTCAGTTTATTTTATTGTGAGAAACTGCAGATGAATGTTTATATTTAGATAAGATAACTACTGTTAACAGGCATTTGCAGGCTAATGGTAGCTATCGCTAATTATTCAGAATTCAAAATATAGTCAATATTGGCTAAATATTTGTTCAACAAAACCATATACGTTATCACACATTAACCTTGGTTGTAAAAGGTTTGGTTGTCACAAACCTTAAACGGAACCTTTTTCACTGTCATTTTATAATATCAAACTTGATGGCATTATGGCAGTGTAACAACCTTGATGAGAAGGAGAGAGTCCACTGAACACAGCTCTGTAAACGAAGCTCCAAATGGTACAACTGCAGCACTTCTAGAGGTACACAGGCACACAACTTTTACTTTTTAGAGCAGATAGCCTTTTAAAAAGTCTTTAGAATGCACATAGCTTTGCAAAGGTCTTATAACACACTTCATCTCAAATAACACATTTAAACCAGTCATTTATTTATCATTTATAATCAAGGTAAAATGAACAACAAATATTTGTGTTGTATACTTTGCAGTAAGTTGCAGTAAAATGTAGGGACGCTGTGTAAAATGTAAATAAATATATCCATCCATTCATCCATTATCACACCCACTTAATCCTTATCAGGGTTGCGGTTAGTCCCCTACCCCCTCACTCAGGGCAGGGCATTACACTATTCAACTAAGCCCAGGATAGGGCGCCAATCCATTGCTGGGTGAACACACACACACACATACATACACACAGTCAATATAGAGTAACCAATCCACCTGACCACCATGTTTCTGGACTGTGGGAGGAAACCAAAGACCCCGGAGGAAACCCACGCAGACATGGGGAGAACAATGAAACTTCACTCAGATGGGGACTCAAACCCAAGACCTCAGCGTTGAGAGGCGAACGTGCTAACCACTAAGCCACATAGTGCAATACAATAAAATAGCAAATACCTTGACTGTCCCACCCACTACAGTACATAATATGACCAATGGATTTAGAAAATCAGAAAAAATCCTAGTGCAAAAGGGACAGGGACAATGGTCAATATTGAATGATTGTGATGTTCGCTGGCATAAAACAGGCATGATTCTATACTGCAAATCACTGCATGGGCTCAGGAAAACTTCCAGAAATCATTGTCTGTGAACACAGTTTGCTGTGTGATTCATAAAAGCAAGTTAAAGCTGTATCATGCAAAGAAGAAGCTATATGTCAACACAGTCAAGAAACACCATCATGTTCTCTGGGCCAAAGCTCATATAAAATGGCCTAAGGAGAACTGTTCTGTGTAAGCAAAATGTGAAATTCTTTTCTGATATCATGAACGGTGTGTCCTGCAGGCTCAAGAGGAGAGGGACCATCCACAGTTCAAACAGGGTTGCATTAGTGCCTATGGTGTGGGCAGCTTACACATCTGGAAAGGCGCCATCAATGCTGGAGAATATATAGAGGTTTAAAAACAACATCCAGACAATGTGTCATTCAGGGAAAGCACTGCATATTTCAGCAACACAGTGCTAAACCACATACTGCATCCATCACAACAGCATGGCTTCGTAGAAGAAGAATTCGGATGCTGAAACATTAAAACATTTGGTGCATCATGAAACGAAAAATACGACAACAAGGACCTAAGATTGTTGAGCAGCTACAGCAGACAAGAATTGATCAACATTCCTCTTCCCAAACTCCAGCAATTGGTCACCTTTCTTCCTAGACATTTGCAGACTGTTGTTAAAAGAAGAGGGGGATGCTATACAATGGTAGACATGGCCCTCTTCCAAATTATTTGAGATCATCAAATTCTAAATGAGTTAATATTTTTCATGAAATTGTCTCACTTTCAACATCTGATGTGTTCTGTATTCTATTTCAAATTAATCTGTGCAATGTTCAATTCATCGCATTCTGTTTTTTTTTTACATTTACTTACACAGCATCCCATTTTTTTGGTAAATAGATCAAAGAAATTGCATCATGATAAGTATTTTTGTAAAGAGGCATGTATACCTCATTTTACATAGTAGCCCTACAACTAACTGTGTTGGGAGCTTTTTCTATTTTTGTCAGCAAAATAATAATATAGTTCTTTCCCTTTGCTCACACAGTGCCTCCACTCTTAGGAAAATTATAGGCTTCACTAAGCTGTCTGACTCAGCTATTGTAACTCACACAGAGAGGCTATTTTAGCCTCTCTCAGAGCTACCTCTCCTCTTTTGTCATGAACATTAATGGGACTAAGCAAGAGTAAGAGTTGCGGATGAAAATCTGACACGGAAAAGTATTTATTCATCCAAAAAAGGACTCAGTATGCTTGGAACACTTATGAATGCACTAGATTGAAAATGAAACCCAGTTCTATTCATTTTTCATGTATATTCTGTATATTCTGCTCCGAACTTCTAACAAGCTGCAAACAAATTAAGACATCCTGTGAGGGAGTTGGTATGTGGAGCATAGTGTTTTGTAACAGCCACCTTACACAATGGACTTACGCCACAATGAGTTTAATGTGTCTGATAACTGTCACCTGGACTGCCACCGGATTTAAATGTCACATGACCAAAACAAATAGGTGTCACAAATCACATAGTCCACTTCATCACTCACTGTGACTCAGACAACCTGTTTTATACCACTGACCCCAAACCTTTTCCCACCAGGTTTATTGTCATGTGACCAAAACAAAGTGGTCATATGATCCTTCCAATGCCTCAGCATGACTCAGCAGACTCAGTGTAAACAAATGCTGCTCCTTCCAGGAGCTGTATTCAGAGAGTTTATCATTATGCATTCTTTAATCCATGCAAAATATACACAACCTCAAATCAGAAAATGTTGGGACAGTAAGAAAAATAAAAAATGCTGTTTATTACAATATATTTGACTTTTATTTCATTGCAGAGAATATAAACCTAAAATATTTCATGTTTTGGTCTTTTCATTTGTTAACATATACTGCATTTGTTTTGTTTTGTTTTCATTTTTTAAACTGTCCCAACTTTTACTGATTTGTGGTTAGAGCACACTTGCAGGTATGTCCTCTGGTTTGGTAAGTTGCAAGTTTCTTAATAACTCCTAGACTCATTAGAAGGCAAATACCGTATATATACATTTATTTTTTAACATTTGTACAGTGAAACACAAACACCAGTGAACAAACTAGGCTGGGAGAATGTGTACCCGAAGCTGTGGGCAGCCCTATCCATGGTGCCCAGCAAGCAGTTGGACATTTCTCAAGGGCATTTTATTTCAATTATGACCTGCCTGGGAATTGAACCAGCAACCTTTTAATTCTTAACCACAGCTACTATTATACCCGGCTAGTATAATAATATACTAGCAACTAATAAAGTATTCTCCAAATATCATTTTAATTTGCTTCAAGCATTTAACTCACTGCCAACTTTAAAATATTCACGCATGTGAATAAGCAACTCTGGCTTCAACAGTTGGAGCCTCTATTTCTAGTTACTGCTTAGGCAAACTGGGTTCTACTCAAGATGTCTGCAAATGCATGTGGTTGCACCTTAATTAGGTTTCCACTGTAACACTGTGTAATGCTCACTGTGCAGGTGACAAAGGTTAATGAATTTGGCCAATTTGGGTTGCAGGTTGAATTCCTAAGGCAATGTTAATGCCTCTTAGCATGACCACTGACCCACAATTACCCCCTACATTGCCCTTTAGAAGACTTAATTGCTTTTTCTATCTTATGTTAATTCTCTCATCAGAGGGTTGTTGGGATACTTAGCCTAGCTGCTCAATGTTTCTTTTCAACCCTAAATTTGTGTTCTTCCAACAGATTTAAGTGGACTAAACAAAGCACAATCCCAAACTGCTCTGATAAATAATGGCAGTGTGGATGTAGTGTTTCTCAGTTTGATGTATTATCTGTAATATGTTTGCATCTTGATAGCACTGTCAGCTGTTGAGTTATGAGTTAGCATCATTTACACTAGAGCACACTTTGCAACATTAATCATTGGTCAGAAAACCACCTTTATTAACTGGATATAAAAAAACACCATTTGCATCATCCCCTTGAAAAATATATAAATAGAAAAAACAAATTTGTCCATTAAAAGCAAAAGTACTCAACTCTACCTGGACATTAACTGCCTTACCAGAACCAGGATCACAGGAGAAACTACATGTAACCTAATGGTGGTTGACAGTAGTGGACTCAGGATGTTTGAAAGGCAGGGGTGACCAAGGGCATGTATCTGGGCACTTCATTATGTACAACTGTAGGAGAACCCTATACAGCACTGTATCACATTTTCTCTACTGAAAAGGGTTCACTTTGGTACACTGTCTAGTAGGGGTGCAATAGAGGACACTTATTGTGCCCTTTTCTATTGGAAAGGCAACCAAATAAAGGCACTCAAGGCAGATTATCAATCTTTTTTGTTCAAGTGGGCACTACATCATAATAAATGGCAAAAAATAATCGCCACTCAGTATTTTTTCCCCATGTGAAGGGCAGCTAACAGGGCACTTTTTGTCATTCTAGAGGTTACTTTGGCACTGTTTTTTTTACCCATAGGTGCATATACTCAATTAACTGTCAAATCAAATGGTGGTATCATTAACTTTAATAGTTATTACTCTCTGTACATTGGTTCTTCTTGTTTGGTTGTTTTGTTTTGTTCTATGTCCCTTCTCTGTGAGTTATATGTGAATGTCTAATCTGGTTTCATGGTTATATGTTTCCACCTTCACAAATGTGCACACATGATTGCAATCACATGGTCAAGCTATAATTACATTTACATGCATTTGGCAGATGCCTATCCATAGACATACAACAGTGCTTTGTTTCCATTAAGAGAATTATCTCAGCTAGTACAGACAGGTTAGAGTCCAAACTACTCCTCAGTTCAGACACTGTTAGAACAAAACCATCACTAATACTTAGAAAGAAGGAAAGAGACACAATTATACACAATATAAGAGCATTACAATGCATTACAATAAGTGTTTAAACTAGTGCTCACTTAAGTGTTCCACAAAGAGATAGTTTTCAGTCTGTGTTTGAAGACTGTGAAGGACTCTGCTGTTAGAACAGTCAGTGGAAGTTTGTTCCACTAGCTGGGTGCCAGGACAGAGAAGACACTTGATGCTAGTCTTCCATGTGTCTTTAAGGATGGTGGGTCAAGCTGAGCTGTACTACAAGTTTGATATTTTCAGCACATTTGCTGATCCCAGGGGTGGACACTTTGCCTAGGGAATCAAGGAGTAAATGGTTTCTTGGCTAGTTTCCCCAATTTCCTGGTTTTGGTCACCTCACCAGAGTGACCACCTTCCTGCTTTCAGACTTAGGACCGACCTTGGCGGATTACATACAGTCAGCTTTAGAACTGGTTGATAATCACTGCAGTCAGCAATCTGGTTCTTCATTAGTTTTATTGCAGCCAATTTGTGCATCAGTCTTTTAATTTAAATGACATATAAGGCAGCCAAGTATATATACACTGCATTTGCACCCTTAAAAAGTAGCAGGTCCTTCAAAGGTTCTTTATTAATGTGCATTAGATTACATTACATTATTTTAACAAAATCTTTTTTATTTATCTCACTTTTAAAATGCAATTTGTAATATTAACAGTCCCTTCTGACCCAATCTTCAAACCCAGGCAATGAAAGTCCATGATTAGATCTATGAAGGTTTAAGAAATGCCAGCCATACAGTGTGGCCTTGACATGTTTGGAATTTTGGTTTGATAGTTCCTGGAAAGTGTGACCTCTGGGCTTTTGGATCATGAACATTCATGACATATCTGAAAGGTCAGCACAAGGATCTTTGTCAGATCAGTGAGACAGTCTACTTGTACAGTAGTGACTGGCCTACACAAAGAATGTGTGGCATTTTCTTTAGATGGTCTTTGAAGCAATGAGCCTTGGCAAATCTTAAAAACGGATGGTTCAAGTCCCATTTTTTGTCTTACATTAGCAATATTGTTAGAAATTGTACAGTTGTATGACAGGTATTTTACAACCCAAATTCCAAAAATGTTCTGACACTGTGTGCAATGTAAATTTGATGAAAAATGAATGTAATATCAGCAAAGAGAAAAAGTTGGGACAGGGGCAACAAAAGTGTGATAAAGTAAGTGATGTTAATCACAAAACTGGAGAAGCAATTTGCAACTAAATCATATTGTTTGGGATAAAAGGAACATTTTAGACAGACAGTGCCTTTCAGAAGCAAAGATGGGCAGAAGTTCACTAATATGCAAAACAAAAATAATTTTTTGGGGAATTGGGATTCCCTCAAGTTTCATGCTTCTATTTAATTAATAAGATAAATAAATAAATAATCACTGTGATTATAATAAATAAAAAATAGACAGTATAATAAAGTAATATTTTGTTTTTATATAATAATAATAATAATAATAATAATAATAATAATAATAGTAATAATAATAATAATAATAATAATACACTGTAAATAAAAATAAAACTGTACTTGTATAATCTAACTTTTAAATCTGCTTTATTATTATTTTTTTACTGTTAACTTTCTTTTTTTTATTGACTCTCACTATCACTTGCAATATCTCTGACTCTAGGAGGGTGAAGACAAGCACAGACCTTCTCTGATGCATGTGAAGTCAAGCTCCAGCTCTTTTTCAACTGCTGTCAATACGCTTGGAGGAAAGCACAGGACCCCAGTTCTGATGGATCACCGGAGCCAGCCTGACATTATTTAGTAGGCTTGGGGGGAGTGTGCCATCTTATCCAATTTTTGCTCTCTTGGACCCCGACTGCCAATGGCAAGTTGCATGATTGAAATTTGAACTCATATTCTTCAGATCATAGTGACAACACCTTAATCCTTTACAGTTAACTTATTTGAAATTCAGTTCAGTTATAGTTTTATGGCAACCAGTTTGCTTAAAGAATAACTGCATATGTTGAAACACTAATGTAAACACAAGGTTTTTCAGTAGGAATGATGTAGAAAAGAAGCAAGCTGGCCAAGCTGTGCTGTATGTGCCAGCATTACTACTCAGTATGACCATTCTTACTTCAAACAGCAGTAGGTCAGTCCAGGACAGTCATTTTTGCCAGGACTCCACAGTAGGCCATGTGTTTTACTGTGCACACACTGCAGCACATACACACAGTGACAATACACACTCTTGATCATTTTTATTGGATTTATATTCTTGCTGTAATTCATTATTATGAGAACTTGAAATGATTGGAGTGATGAAAGTTGTACAACAATGGTTTTTTTGCAGAACAGTATGTCAGTAAAATTTGTAATCTGTTCAATTTCACGGATCAAATGAAGGTTGGCTTGAGGTAATTTAAAAGTAAATTTGTTTTTGCCTTTGAGAAAACATCTGGGAGATGACTTTGGCTTTACACAACAATGCAGAGTGTCTTTCCTCAATTTGCTTCTCATGGTATTTGGCCACTACTTGCTAGTTCAGCAGAGGTTAACCTGAAGCATGCAACATCCTCTTTTGAGGTCAATTTTTACTTCAGGCTGTGTTTCTGTCTCTGTGCATCCTAGCTGGGACAAGGATGGCAGCTTGTTTTCTTTGCTTCAGTGGTCAGATCATCAGCTCAGACTCACAAAGCTCAGGCAAAACTAATAGAGCCCCAGAGCATCCCCGTTCTGAGATACAGCACTTACTCATTCTTCAGCACAGTAGTGACGTATTAGCATTTCCAATGTTTTTGAATATTAGCTTAGCCAAAAGTAATTTTCTGGCATGACAGAAGAATAGTAAAGTATTTTATCATGCAGCAGTTCAGTCTAAGCCTCTTAATGCTATACGCTGATACAGGGGTCTAGTGTATGGATATCACATCAAATGTTCTCCCTTGTGATCTGAGAAAATACAAAGGGCCAGAAATCATGAAATTAGAGGTGCTCAATGCCACAAATATCCAAATGCAACTTCTTATAAATGTAGCATGAGTTTAATTTAAGAGTCTCAGTCTACACTGAAATGGCAGTGCAGGACAATAAACGCAACACTAATACTTTGTTGGGTGGCACAGTGGCTTGGTGGTTAGTACGTTTGCCTCTCAGTGCTGAGGTCTTGGGTTCAGGACCCCATCTGGGTGGAGGTTCCATGTTCTCCCTGTGTCTGTGTGGGTTTCCTTTGGGGACTCCCACATTCCAAAACATGGAGATCATTTGAATTGGCTACTCCAAAATTATCCTGGTGTGTGTGAATGAAAGTGTATGTCTATGTGTGTCTGAATGTATTTGCCCAGATATGGTTTGGCACTTTGTCCTGGGTGATCCTCCTAGTTTTCAATGCAGTCATCCAGGTAGACAGTCATTTTCATAAGGCTGCCACTTTTCGCTGATGTGTGTTTGAGTTCTAAGTGTGTAAAAGGTTTGTGTTGATTGTAAAGCATCCTTGGGTATTAGAAAGGTGCTGCATATGTGTAACATTCATTCATTCATCCTACTGATTATATAGGGATGATTATAGGACCGTATTAAAATAAGATTTATGAAAACTTATGCTGAGGAGATCAAGAAATCTATTCATTTCTTAATTTCTTAAAAGAATGTAACACACATGATTATTGTTTATATTAGGCATTGTTTTCTTCCCAACAATTTTCCAAGATAGCAGTCACACTTCCTGGTTTTATAATTCTTTATATAACTGTTTAGACTTTAAAATCTATAAAGAAATCACTAAGGATTGATCAATCAGGCCTTATTCATTTACATCATGATGCATTTGTGATTCAGCCTATCATCATGTCATGCATTGTCATGTATCTTCATCATTTGAACAGAGCAGCTGCCCTTTACATAGTATGAACGTGTCAGCGGCTTCAGAAATGCTTCACAAATTGCTTGGAATTGTTTTTACTTTCGTTTTTTTTGCTTTCTTCAGTAAAGTTCCCATTTTGGAGATACCCGAGATGTTACAAAATCCTAATGAATGCCTGGAACAAACAAAAAGAGTCTCTGCCTCAGGAGGATGTTACAAACATTAAATAATAATAATAATAACAAGAACAACATTATTATTATTATTATTATTATTATTATTATTATTATTATTATTATTATTATCCAAATGCCCATAAATGTGCTATGTATAAACAAAAACCTTTAATCCCTCTTCACAAACATATTTTGATGCATGCAATCTAAAAGGCATATATTGTACGAGGAAAACAAGGATTTATCAACCAGGCTTAATCTGAAAAATTGGCCCTTGTGTGTATGATGCTCTGGTATCTGTTAATAAATGTGTGTTTAATAATCTGTTTTCATGAATGGTCAGCATCACTGGTACCTGCTTCAAATGCACTCAATGGATTGCTTTATCACATGTATTCAATCTGTTATCAGTTCATTTATAAGAATAAATCATGCTTGAAGGATCTTGAAATAAGGGACACTAATCTCTTTTGTGACATTCACAGTGAATGTTGTTAGAATTTTGACAAAAAACTATACATCACACTGTTGTAAATGGCATTTAATCAACAGTGGATGTAAGCTGTATTCACTTTCTGCACACTGACTAATGTCCTAGGGATGGATGTGAGGTAAGTATCATGCCCGGCTCAGCGAAACAGACAGAATGGAAGGGAAAAGATTCTGTACTCTCTGACCTCCTTCCTGCACATGGAGATCCAGATGCAGCTCAGTTAAACATCCCTTTGACTTGCTGTCAAATGAGTTTCCTATTAGTGCAGGAAGAGCTTATGAAAATTAGCACAGTGACCCACTCTTTGTCCAAACACACACATACATCTGGTGTTAAAAGAGATGAATGGAGTGTAAATGTGTTTATACGGAAGCTTGTGTGTGTATGTGTGTGTGTGTGTGTGTGTGTGTGTGGGTCCACTCAATCCAGAGGCCAGCTGTGGCAGACGACAAAAACAAACTCATATCAGGCGTATGGAAAACAGGAAGAAGTGTTGGACAACGGAAGGATTTAGGGGCCGGTTTCACAACAGGAAGTGTTGGGGGGAAGTGGAGCGCTTTGTCATGGCTGCTGTGTTTTTGATGGGTCATTAGGTTCAGTGTGCTTTGTATAGGCCATTCCAGAACAATGACCATTCTAACTATCAGAAGATACTTCACAACTGGATGTTAACATGGGTCATCAGTATGAACTATTGCACACGTTAAGTCCTAATGTGTGCTGGTTAAACTATTGAGGTCAAACACAATAGTCATATGCTTGAAAACTGTACTGTTGTTATGCAGTGCAGTGTATCTGTTGCAGTAATAGAAAGAATAACCTCACTATGTAACATACGAGTTATCGTTTAAGAACTTTGATAATGTTTAGGATTTAGTTTAACCTGTTGTGTCTGGTTGCTGAGGAATTGAGGTCAACTGCTATGTAGATGTGAGGATTTTCTCTGTGTTTGTTTACATCTGAACAGCTAGTGAGTAACAGGAGGGGAGGTGATGCTAACTAACATGTAGTAAACCCGCTGGCATAGCGTGAAGCAAAGAAGAGTGGAGAATTAGGTCATGCTAAATAAAGCTGCAGTCACTGCAGTGTGGGTCATGCCAGCCACACTGTCATCCTGGCTTGTGTTACACTGACCCCAAAAGTCATCATAGGCTGACCTTATTTAGACACTCCTCCCATTGCCACATGACAATATTCCCACATCAAAAAAAAAGTTTTTTTGCACGATCCATGCAACAGGTTATCACAAATGCAAACAGTAGCTAAATGAAGAGTTTCAAGTAATCATTTCAGATAGTTATAATCAGGTCAATAACTATAAAGAACTATGACATTACTGACCACTTTGGCTCTCCATCAACAGCCCTGCAATAGGCCTCTCATCATCCCCCAACTGAAGAGCTAATCACTACTTCCCACTGTGTTCTCTGCAGACTCTTTATTAACACCTCAAAGGAGATGCTATTCATGGATGCTTAAGAACTATTTCAGTCATCTGCTTCATTGATGCTTCTATTTTCAGCACCATTCTGAGTACTAACTCTAAATCATCCTCTCTGATCTTGACAGTGAAAAGTCTTGCTTTGGAAAATGTTCCTTCTTAGATAAAAGTGACATGGTTATTGTAGGAAAAATGTAGAAGGTGGTACTATGACGCATCTTCTGACAAAATTGAGATGTATATCACAATGCTCCTTCCAGCCCCCCTCACACACCCACATGATGCAGAAATTTTGTGTAAAGTCAGGTTAACCACTTAATCTCATCAAAGTAAAAAGGTGCATTTTTAAGTATCATTTTTTGCAGAAATTAATTTCTTTCCACACTCTTGTCATACAGTGTAGTTTTATTATATTTAATGAATAATATATAGTACTGACTGGACAAGCCTTATCATAGAATTCAATAATAAGCCTAAAGTTCATCAAAGTGATTTTAATCATAACTTGGTACAAAAGCTGTATCCATGAAAAACTGAGGCTTTGAGGAACAAAGATGGCCAGGAGATCTCAGTTCTAGTTTGTCCACAAGTGTGTGAGAAAATTATGTAAATGTGTAAAATGTTCCTCAGAGAAAGAAGGAAGGGATTTGCATATCTATACTCTACACTGCATAATATCTAAACTATTCAAGGAATCTGGAGGAATTTCAGTGCATAAAGGACAAGGGTGCAAGCTTAAGCTGAATGCTTGTAATCTCTTGTCCTTCACACATCATTGCATCAAGAACCATCTTTCATCAATTGCTGCTATAAACACATTGGTGAAAGATTACTTTGGCAAATGTTTGTCAAGCACTTCAACATGGAGTTAGATTCACAACTTTACTGTGCAAAAAAATAATCCTTATGTTAACCACATCCAGAAGTGACTTTCCATGTCTTTGGACTTGGAGGCATCTGGGATGGACCATCATAAAGTGTAAATATGTGTTGTCAGATGAATCACTTTTCCAGATTAAAAAAAAGAAATGGACACTGTGCAATGTTCACGCATTTTTCAACAAGAGAATGCAAAACCACATGCTGCACACATTGCAAAGACATGGCTGTAGAAGAAGAGGGTGTGGGTACTAGACTGGTCTGGCTGTGGATTATTATTATTATTATTATTATTATTAAGAATAATAATAATAATAATTATTATTATTATTATTATTATTATTATTATTCTCCATACTGTCCCAACTCTTTCTGATTTGGAGTTGTATCTTCATATGTTAAAGCTTCTTTGCTAACTTCAGTCTAAATTATCAAATGGGAACTAAACTCACTAGCCTTGTTGACTAGACTAATATGACACTTAAAGCTTTGTTATCTGGTACTGCACACTGTAAAGCAGACAGTGAAGCAGTGAGAATCTTTGTGCCAGACCTTTAGCAGCTCTGAATGTGCAGAGAAAGAGAGAGAGAGAGAGAGAGAGAGAGAGTGATAAAGAGAGAGAATGGATTTGTCTGACTCAGCCTGGCACCACTAGGCAGCAAGTGACAGTGATAGACTGCTTTAAACTCCCTCACCCGTCTGTACTTCCATTCACTCATCTGCATCCCTGAGACACAAGCATAGATCCACTGACACCGGCTCCAGTCTGGAGCCTGTACATCAGTATTAAAGTTACATGACCAAGCATATTTGATATATGGTCATCTGATGAGATTTGACCTTTGCTTGCATGAGGACAATAATATTTCTTTGTTATTATTATTTTAAAGGTTAGTTTTTTGAACACAGATGCTTTTGTTTTACTTGGATTTGGGTTTAATTATCAGACCAAATAGCCCAGGCCAGTCTTCTACACATGCAACACACACATTGTCATGCAGAAACAAATGTACACATAATCTACTTCCTGCTCCCAGACCACCAGCAAAATCTGCAGTTCATGCCCTCAATGACATCCCTTCCTCTGCTCTCTAGCACAATGATCTCATGCCGGAAGCCCAGCATTCTGCCTCCCTGAGAGAGGAGGCCTTTTGTTCCTGAGCACAGAGGGCCCCTCAACAAACAGCACAGAGTTTTTCTCACCCAGCCAAGCAACCACACTGAGAGTGAGAGGAATGAATAAAAGGAGAAAGAGGGAGAAGTGGGATGGAGGGCTGGAGGGAGCAGAGAGTTGAAGCATAAGCTACTAGACCCTCAAAACATATTTGTCCCTAATTTGCATGTGGGTGGTTGATGCTCATTTTGTGAGCTTGAGCTAACAGTAAATATTACTAAGCGTATGATTTGTAATGTTGAGTCTTGCTATAAAAAGTTACAGTGTGAAGAAAACATCATCCATAGACACTATGTAAAGTGAATGAAAACGTTTTATAGTGAGATCTGCTGGTTCCCATAAGTGGAGCAGTAACTTTGTTCAGGCAAAGGTCCAGAAACACTTTTCTCCTTTCCAGATGCAACCCAAACAAAGGTTGCTCTGAGGCAGCAGCAATGACCTCACTTTTTACGTGGTGGGTGTCGGGGTCCGTTTTTAAATTTCCACTTAACGCAATGTGTTTTCTTAAATCTCGAGTCAGGCACAAAGCCCCCCTCCTTGGAGCCAAAAAGTCTGGCATGTTCCACCGTGGAACAAGAGCTGATTTAAACCTGACAGATCCTGTCAAGTTTAGAAACAAAACCCTCATCCATCAAGCTCTGCTGAGCTGCAAGCAGCTTCAGACAAGAAGTGTGTTGTTCACAAGCACCCTCCTAAACAATGCGTAAAGTGTTCTTATGAGCTTACTAGTAAGGCCTCTCTCCTCCTTCCTGAAAAAGCTTTATTTAAAGTTCTCTGAGGTAATAGCAAATGCGTTTGCCTTAAACAAATGTAGCTTTAAGATGCTGTAGTCAGTGTGTGTTTGATCTGCTCTGCAGAGGAAAGATGAGAAGAGATGCTGTCAGATGATTCATCTCCTTCATGGCTTTTGAAAGTAGATCACTTTTGCAGGCCTATTTCAGCTTATGAAACACTCTCACATACTGAGAATCAAACCCAGTCACCTCATGGCCCAGTGTGGCCCACACAAAGTGACAATTGTAAAGAATTTCCTTTCACAGATTTGTCATCAATGTCATATTAAAATCTTATTCTTATCACTTAGTTACTCATCTCTACTGAGTTTCTACATCCATGTCCCTCTGAGCTAGTGATGGTCTTCTGAGTCTTTCCTGCTGGGTGTTTTTCACTTCAGGGCCAGGCTATACTCTATAGGTCCTTTAGTGTAGAGCTACACTTTGGATCTTTGTACCTTCCTCTGTTTGCTCCTCGTCCATCAATAAGGATGCACCAAACTTATTAAAATCTCTTCACTTGATCAAAATTAATCTTTATGTACATGGTCAAAAAAAGGTTCAGCACATGTATATATTTAAATGTTATATTTATGCAGCACCTTTCTAATACCCAAGGATGCTTTACAATCAATATTCTCTTTTTACACACTTAGAACTTAAGAACACAGACACTGGCGAGAAGCAGCAGCCAATTGTGCACAGCATCTCAACTGGAACTGACCGCCCACCTGGAGGACTGCATCAAGCACTATGGGGATCACTCAGGACAGAGTGGCAACCATATTTGGGGATACATACATACACATTCATTCACAGACCAGGGGCATTTAGAGTAACCAATTCACCTAATCTCCATAGACTGTGAGAGGAAATTGGAGTTGCCAGAGGAAACCTAACACAGACACAAGGAGAACATGGAAACTCCACACAGATGGGAATTTGAACCAAAGACCTCAGCATTGAGAGGTGAATGTGCTAACCACCAAGACACCTTGCCATCCTAAACATTTTGGTTATTTAGGCCCAGTTAAGTTCCTTAAAGAATAATGACATTCATTTTCCCATATTTATGTCCTTTTAAAAAAATACAGTTAAGGTTAAAATTTAGAGAAAGAACAGATAAATAATCTAAACTGAATCTTGTACATATATTCTAACTCAAGCTACTGAAGACGTGTCCTTCACAAGTGCACAACAGTGACAAGAAACTCCTCCAGCTCTCCTGCTTCTGAGAGTTTATGTTGAGAGTAAGTATGAAACCTCCTGTCACAGCCTCATCTCTGTTTCAGTCTCGTGCCCATATGCTGTTTTGTTTATGTTTACATCACATCTCCGCCCTCAGCTTGCCCTGTTATGTATTATTATTGTGCTCACCTGTGTCTCGTGATTCCACAGGCCTGATTCCCCATCTCATGTCAAATTATGTTTGGTTTAAATGTTCCCTCTTGTGTCACAGTCTTTGTCAGTCATTATATCCATGATTACTGTGTAGTGTCTTCATGTATTGTCAAGTTCATTGCCATGGATTTCTGTTTTATTTAATAAATAAGTTTTTGTCACACCCTGTGCATACTCCTCCTCTATTTGACAGCAATGTTTATATTTTTGTTTGCGTATTTGAACAAGCAAACTCTAAATCTAGTCAACTATTTCTATTACACAAAATAAGTTTGATGTTGATTTCCACACTCTGTCGTTTGATAGCAATGCTCGGAATCAATTGGTATGCACCACAAACTCTATTGGGAGCAATACTGGTCAATCCCTGTTATTCATGTTAACACCATGACATAATGCCTGAGGAATTCAGAGCCATGGCACACAGGGGGCAAGCCATAGTAGAATAATGGGATCAGGATTTCAATTTTCCCATCCTCCATCTGAATAACATCAGAGAACAAGATCAACAGTTCTTAAAAACACAGTCAGCATTCAATAGTGGGAGTGAACGCCTAACCTCAAATTAATGGTTTGCTTCAAAAGGGAAATCTGATGCCAGATGAAGTGCATTCAAGTTAAAACTCATTGGACAACAAGAGACAATGAACAATAAGGTCCAAATGATTTCATTGTTTTGGTCTTTATTGTTTTGTTCTGAGATGATATGACAAATGATAAGAGAAGGAAGAAGAAGAAACGAATGGAGAAAAAGAACAACATAAAGAAGAGAAATTGGACCATAAAAAGTGACAAGAAGAAGACGAGAAATGGGACAAGAAGAAGAAGAGAATAAATATTTAAAAGAACAATAAGAGGGACATTCTGCTCTTTTGAGGCTTTTGTATGACTGTATTGTGCAGTTTACATATATTCATAAAATACACAATTCAGCTAATACAATAAAAGCAAGACATTGTAAATACTTGACACTGCTGAGCATCCTGTCTTTTTAAAAGGTTAATAAGGACTCTGATGGGCAGCTGGAATGTATTTGGTGTGTGTGAAGCAGCTGAGTAATGGAGAATCCCAGTCTTCACTTTCTTCCGCCTCTCTCAGCATTTATGTGGTTTTTCTGGAGTGTCTTAAAATGAGAGGGTGCAACATTCTCTCTCTCTCTCTCTCACTCACTCTCTTTCTCTGCTGATCCAGTGCCAGTGTGTCCTCAGGTCACCTGAGTGCCGTATTGCAGCAGTCTGTCTTAAAGGAACACAGCCCTCTGTCTCCTCCCTCAGCACGCTTTTCTAATGCAGTCACGCTCCTCTACTACACTCACACAGCCACACTTCCACTACCACCCACACTCCACTGCTGGCAGCAGGCTTAAATAGTAGTAAGGCTGCTATAATAAGCTGGCTTCATATATTGAGACTCTAACCTGGACTATTGTTATGTTATTGCCTTTAGTATTAGAATACACAGTTGTTAAACGTAAATGTAAATGTAAATGTAAAAGCAAACAATTGATCATTTTAGATTAAATTCAAATTCAAAATTGATATTAAATACAATGAAATATTCTCACATTCAATTTATGTGATGTATCTAATCTAAAATATTATTCTAAACGAGAAACTCATATTTGGATTAGTATTCAAAAGTCCTTTCTGCTGTCCTTCAGGGCTCAGTGGAGGAACTGTGTGTGAGTATTAAAGCTGTGGAGTGAGTTAACAGAGTGTCTGGGAGGCGCTGCAGGAGCTGCATTCCCCATCAACAGAACAAACTCTGTGACCCCCCTCTCAGCCACGCCTTCCTTCCACACCAGACAGACACACACACACACACACACACACACACACACACACACACACACACACACACACACACACACACACACACACACACACGCACACACACACACAATGCACCAAAGAGAAGACACACACAGGTCCCCTGCTGGGCAGAAGTGAAACCACAGTTAAGCTTCTGTCTGCACTGTTTTTACGGGATGGCATATAGTTCAGTAAACTATCATAACAATCTTCATGTTAAAAAAAACAGCTTAAAAGCTGCCACAATTCTAAATTTTTAAAATGAATGCCTCTGTCTCTAACAATATGTTCCAAATAGGTTTCATACACCAATGAATCCTTATGTTAATATGCTGTTGGTCCTCTCTGTGTCACCAAAACAGATCTGACCCATCAAGGCATCAACTTCACAAGACATCTATCAAAATGTTAATTATTTAACTTTACTATATTTTGCATTTGTACTTTTATACTATTGTTATACTATAACTCGCTTTGGATAAAAGTGTCCGCTAAATGTAATGTAATGTAATGTAATGTAATGTAATGTAATCTAAAGGTGTTTTGTGGTTTCCAACAACAATATATCAGCAGCAGATCTTTTAAGCCATGTAAGCTGCAAGGTAGAGTAACCTGGGATCAGATCATAGTTCCAACACATGCTAAGGAGGCTCAATTGGATTGGGGAATTTGGAGGCCACTGTTGGAAGGTACTGACCAATGCTGAGCACCCTACAAGCCTTGCCACTTCTGATTCTCAGAACAAGTCATCTGGTCATAATAGTTTGGCAAAGTGGCTTCATGCTGGCTCATTTCTTCCATATCCAATACACCAGCTACAATAAATTATTTTATTGTATACAACCTCAAATTAAAATAATTCTCTATGACAGGTAAGGACTGCAGGGAGGCCAGTCCAGGACCTGTACCTCTTCTTCTACAGTCATTCTGTTGTAATATGTGCAGACTGTGGTTTTTCCCTGTTGTAAAAAAATGCATGGACATCCCCGTAAAAACTTCTCAGTGTACATTTCTGCATAATGCTGCCATCACAAAAATATAAATTACATTGCCAAAAGCATCAACACAACCATCATAGACCCTGGCTTTTAGACTTGTTGCTGATAATTGTCTGGATGGTCCTTTTTTATCTTTGGTCGCACAGCATCCATTTCTTCCAAAAAAAAGATTAAGAATACTGATACATCTGATCTGTAATGGTCCATCCAAGATGCCTCTGCTTGACAAAGGTTTGCCAAAGTAATCCCTTGCCCATGTGGTTATATCAGCTATTGATGAATGACGGTTCTTAATGAAGAGGGATCGGATGTCACAGATGTTCAGCTTAAGCTTGCACTCTTGCTCTTTACACACTGAAATTCCTCAAGATTCCTTGAATTGTTTAATGATATCATGCACTGTAGAGGGACAAATATGCCAATCCCCTTTCAATCTTTTCATAGGAACATTGTATTTATATATTTCAATAATTTCCTCACAAATTTCTTGATAAACTGGAGATCCCCTGCCCATCGGTCTTCCTCAAAGACTCATGATTGAAACTCAAATAATAATTACAATCACTGTAATCACATTATTAAGTTTTTAATCCCATTACTGACCCTAAATTGTCCCATTCGGAACTATTTTGTGTATTGGAATGTGTTGCAGGTAATAAATGCCAGGAATCTAAGTATGTTAATAAAAGAAATGAAGTTGACCTGATAAAACATGAAATGTGTTGGGTTCATAATGTTTGCAATGAAATAAAAGTCCAAGTAAATGTAAGAAGCTGTTTTTTATTTGCAGTTATTGTCCCATTTTTTCTGATTTGGGGTTGTAATATATCCCAGACAAAATGCAATCCTGCATATGTGCACAATTATGTGGGAATGATCATTTCCATCCCATACAGTAGATCTATGGAACACATTGAACCTCATGGTCTGGTTTGTAAAGCAACACTGCAGCTTTGGCAGAATCTCAGTGGCAGCAGTTAATTCATCAAATCCTGGTGGGCACACAAAAAATGTCTTATTACTCATGAGGACATAGTTCTTTAATGCCTTCACTTCCAACCTATCTACCCACTACCATCTGCAGTCAAAGGTGACTAAAGACTGAAGCTTTAAGTTATAGCACAGAACCAGTGAAGCTTATCCCAGAATTATGGGGTCTGTTGGAGGCAGTGTTCACTTGAATCTGGCCTCTTTGTAGCAATTCACAGACACATACGGCATAGTTGGCAGAGTATCAAACAGCGATTCATATGCAATTGCTAAATGACTCTCCAGTGAATAACCAGTTGCTCATAACACAAGCACCGTGTGGGCCTGACAGATCACGTTTTTTATTGAATCTCTTGGTATTTAATCATTGGGAACCCAGAAATCTTAAATAAAGATGATACATCTCTGTAGCTATGGATTTTAAAGGAAAGGGGAATTTGAAGGGAAATTCCACTGATTTTTAAAAAATTCAGTATAATTCAATTGTATAGATGTGAGCTAATTCATTCAGACTGCTCTGGCATGAAATCTCTTCTAGATTAACGTACCAAGCCTGAATTATTCACAGAGGTAGTTACTGGAACCAGATAGCCAAAGCGCGAAATAGCATCTACAAATTACTTCACAGAATCTTAGGTAACAGTTTACTTGAACCCTGCTACATAATATTGACATAAATAACCATGCCATACACATGTCAGGGCAGATGTCATATGGTCATGAACTGCAGTGGTTGTAAATGCAAAGATGAGGAAATGATGAGCATCCCCATAGTCTCGAAGGCCCATATGTGAATACAGAGTCTATATGTGGTCTGGATGGTGCACTTACCAAAACCCAATGCTTGAATGATTCTGCACAAAAAGTGTTCTGTTTGTGATGCAGAAAACAATTTCCACTGAGGACGTATTGTCTGTCAGGGCAACATGGAAGTTCTTGTTAATCACAGGCAGAGTGAAGCGCTTTTGTTGACTTTGCCAGCATTCAATAAAATGGGAGAACTCTTTCTATTGTTTGACATCATTTATTTGGCTATATTTCAATATGAATGGCAGGGTTTTAGAATAATAGGACAGGTTTTCAGTGTTTAATCTTCAGTAGTGTGATAAAAGAATAGCTTGCTTGTTGATTTGAATGCACTGAATGTCACACTACATCAATTAGAGCAGCTTGTCTGTTCTAAAGCCAGTGTACCAATCCAGTACACAGTGTTCCCTGACTTCAAAGCAGGCTCACAGTTGGGTAATGATCTTCTGATATATATGTATATATATGTTTGTGGCTATATATGTCTGCCTGTACATATATACTTATTCTCACAGCTGATTTTCTCCACTGATTCTATCATTAAAACCTTAGTGACACAGAACTCCAGTGTTCCATAACTTACAACTCCAAACAGTCACAGAAGCTACTTGTGATCAACTGATGATCATTTGACTTAATGCACATCCTGTGATCCATTAGGTGGTTTGAGAAAGTGTTGTATAACCTGATTAATTCAGGAGTCTTTGAGGAACATTAGCTCACATAGGTAGACACTGATTGGTCCTCTGGAGGCACTACCTCCTCAGAACCCATCTAAAAAAAAGAGGACATGCACAAGCACACATGCCAAGGTCTCCATGGAAACAGCTGGCTCTTGTTCTGCTGGCAGCCTCGGCTGGAATTCCTGATGGATCACCGGAGCACTTCCCACGTTACTGGAATGCCTCTTTTATCCATATTACACATATATTTTATATAAATATTGAATATTCATATATGATGGAGAGCAAACATTTAATTCAATTAATGCATTAAACAATGACACAACTGTCACCAACATCTGCACCTGTGATGCACCCCAAACCAGGTTCTTATGCATCAAAAAATCTACATACATGCAGATGGACATTTGAATCATGTAACTTCTGGTAAATATTGAGTGTGTCTGCGTACACCTCACAATCCAATAACTAGAGAAAATCCGATTTGATCACTAATCCCATCTATGCATTTACATCCACTTGAGTAATCAGATAATGGGACACACCTGATCTACATGAGTCAGTAATCAGAATTCTGCTTTGCAACCAGCCAATAAACTAACAGAATAAGATGTAATTAATATAATGGAAAACTCAAACTCCATGCCGCACCTGGAAAACAAAACATCAGTGACATCTGTATGTATAAATCAGTGAGCACCCCAGTCAGTTGTAGCAGAGTGCAAAACAATAGTCATGGACATTATTAACTTTGTGGGGTGTTCTAAAGTTGCTCTAGTGAAGATGTACAGAGAATAGGCTTCTCTTATACATTAAGTGCCTCCCAACAGCATAACTGTGGTGCCCCATGGGCCATTGATGTCAGAGAGGAATGACAACTGTGGTGAGTGCTAGAGAACAATTTACATGTACAGTGGACAAGGTAACTTCTATAATGAGTACATGAGTAATGAGAAACATGTCAGAGATCACTGAGCAAACAGTCTGAGCCAAGAATGATTATTCCTGCCATTAAATAGGTAGTCATAATATGATTGTGTATATAATAGTACCGTTCATCAATTCCCATTCTGGATTCCCATCAATTTTGATATGATACATGCACATGCTAATTACATACCGGTACATGCAAATTTGAAAATGATACATGCGCATAACTCATACATAACTGATCAGCCAATACATGTCTGGAGTTTATATTTAGCTTTAATTTACTGTCACCTAACCAGCTCAGTATTTCTATTAGAACATATCAGAAAAGACTCAGTCAGGTCTTAATTAAGGTCTCACAGTATGAGTTACTATGAACTATAAAAATGTAAGAAAAGTATCACGGTATCAGGGCTGGTAATAGGCAGATTTTAGATCAGATTCTTCCATATTCATGATGGTCGTCATCATGAAAAGTGATGCTAGACCAACACGTCCTACGCTGACTGATGGCAGCAAACAGCTACATGAATTTTTATTATTTACTGTACGTGCTATTTTTTAAAGCCCCCATTAACTCAAACTGTGTTAAAAAACAAAATGACTTGTTTGTGATTCTTTAATTAAGACTTGGATGTGCTTTAAGCAGGTTGAGAGAGATATTTTTAAATTTTGTTTTGAAGATGTTTTTGGCAAGAAATGACAAACTTTATTGAAGTGACTGAAGTGAGTTGTAGTGTTTGTTCTCTCTCTCTCTCTCTCTCTCTCTCTCTCTCTCTCTCTCTCTCTCTCTCTCTCTCTCTCTCTCTCTCTCTCTC
>BRDA01090866.1:0-14470 GCA_036984385.1 Crenuchus spilurus
CTAATGCTACCCATGCTAAAGCTTAAAGATTATTTGCCATGATGTTGTTGTCTCTATATTTCTTTTGCAAGCACAGTTTTGTTACCTTGGCAATGTGGGTGCATGACTTTTGGGAGCTTGTGAAGGAGCACTGAAGGGAGGGGTGTGTTTGTTAAATATCAACAGTCATTCTGCAGAATCATATATGGCACCTTTAAGTCTGCTGCTCTACTGAGAAAAAGACCTCAGTTGATCTTTAAAAGGGTTTTAGTACAGATCTCAATAAAGTCTTACTGTGTGCATCACTAATATGTTTACTATAAACAGGTATCTCAATAAGGGCTCATCCATTTCTCATCCAAGAGTAAGAGTGTTTATTTAGGCCAGAAGTATCTCACATCTCTTGTTCTGTATTAGGATATTTCTCCTTAGGAATTTTAGGAAAATTTCCATTAAGTCTCGTGAGCAATAAAAGCAATGTGTGAGCAATAAAAAATTCCTCTAGATTAGTGATAAACAAAACTAAAGTCATGTACTAATATCTCTTTTCCACTGGTATGATGCTGGTGCTGGTGGGAATCTTGAATGGTTTTCCATGACCAAAAAATGGTTTTCATTTAACAAAACTGGACTCATATATTCTTTCTGGACTGGAACCAGTGAACCTTTGATACTGAGGGGGGCTTTGTTTGAATGACATAAATAGTACCAGTGCTAGGCACGTGGGTGCCCTACTCACAGGGCTGGTGCTCCGCCCATGCGGACTATGCACTGTGCTTTGTGTGCCCCCATCCTGCCTTCCTCCACCACGCAAGTCTCCGCCCACTGTTTGGCTGGCAGATGCGTGTGTGAAGAAAGTTTTTTGCTCACTACATATGCTCGGTTCAAGGGGGGAGGGCTGCGTAGCAAAGATTTGGGTGGTACCCCTATCAATAAATGGGGCCCCACGCGCAGTGTGTAGTCTGCATGGGTGGAGCACCAGCCCTGCACATGAAGTTATTTAATTGTGTTTGAGCTGTTTACAGCTAAAAGTGGTGCTAAAAATGGTGAACATGTTGATGCTTTGGATTCTGTGATATGACATAAACTGGCAACTCCACTTACTGGATTACATTGAATTCAGTGATGGAGGGACTGGTTGCTGAATCCTCTGACATTTGGTATGTGAAAATCTTTTTAAAACATTGTTTCTGGACAGTTAGACGTCCTCAAAGAAAGAAGCAGAATAAGAGCATGTTCCTCCATGAGGTTTCCAGATTAGGGACGACTAATTGGGTTCTCAAACAAAGTGGAAACAGGGCTCCATATTTTTTTGGTCGCTGGTAACCAATGAGACTGTCTGTGTCTTTAAATGGAAGCTTTGGCCAATTTAGAGAGTCAGCCAAAAGAGTAGCACTTTTATCTCTCCTTTTCTCTCGGCTATAAAAGACTTCTTTTAAAAAATATAGAACAACTAGAAATTTCATTAGGATAAATTCTCAGGAGAACTTACAGTCCCACATGAGGTGCGTTTTTTTTAAGCTTCACAAACCTCCAACACCAGCAGGCCATCAGAGACTAGACCAAAATTTAATTGCATGGCCACAGAGAAAAGATGCCCAATCAGAATTGCTCTTTGATCAAAACAGTGACTGGCCAAGAAGATGGAGGAACACTAATTACATTGTCTGTCATGGGGGACTTGCTTTTTCACAAGAAAATGATTATGGGGTTAAAGGTGTAATAAGAGAGGCTGGACAAAGGCTCTCGTTTGTGGATATTGGAGTGGCTCTTGTGGTCAGGGCTGTCGAAAGCAGAGAGCAGGCCTCTCTTAATCAGGATGTGATGAGTGAGGCCATCTCAGGTTGACCTTCTCGCTGTCAGATCAAAGGGGCTGTGAGGACACAGCAAGTCTCAGAGCAAGTCTCATCCCATTCTAAATCACCACCGCAGTGGAAAGATGAGATCCTCCTCAAAGACCAAAAGGTCTCGTTGTCATATTCCCGATGATACACTATACATCCAAAAGTTTGTAGACAACGATTAATCTAGTTCAATTTAAGGCTATTAACAAAAGGTCCCCCACCACTCACTGCAGTAACAGCCTCTACTCTTCTTTACACTAGACCAGTGGTGCCCAAATCAGGTCCAGGAGAGTTCAGATCCAACACAACTGACTCAAAGTCCAATTCACACCAAAAGTGGTAGCTGTCTAATGCAAATGCTATATTAACCAATGTTTTTGACACATGCTGGCAGGTTTTAGACATAAACAGTACTGAATCAACAATCAGCTATATTTTAAACTGTAGCAGCAGCATTATAATACTGTGAACTCTGACCTTAGACCAATAAACTGATGGCAACAGCTAACTTGTCCAATTGATGATGATGATCCTGATGATGATGATCCTTTTATCACGACATTTAGTACAGTGATATTTATGCAGTCCTACTGGTGCAATCACTTATATATATATATATATATATATATATATATATATATATATATATATATATATATATATATATATATATTAACAAACAGACATCAACAAAACAACACACTACTCAACAGACAACAACAATGAAATACAATGAAAAACAATAACAAACCATGCAGTACAGGTAGAATAAAATACAGTCAGATAATCGTTTATGGTGCAGCAGTGTGTCAGAGGAGTATTAATACTATCATTCCTCCCACAGTCCAAAAACATGGTAATCAGGTGAGCTGGCTACTCTGAATTATGTGAATGAATGTGTATGTCTATGTGAGTATGCACAGCTATGGTTTAGCACTGGGTGATCCCTCTAGTGCTTCATGCAGTCCTCCAAGTAGACGATCACTTCCGGTTGAGACGCTGTGCGTGATTGGCTGCCACCTCTCACTGGTGTGTGTGGTTGAGTTCTAAGTGTGTAATTGTGTGTTGATTGCAAGATGTCCTTGGGTATTAGAAAGGTGCTATAGTTGACCAGAGGAGGATGGGTCCCCACAAGTGAGTCTGGTTCCTCCTAAGGTTTCTTCCTCCGGCTCTGAGGGAGCTTTTGTGTTTTGTTATAACTGGAAGTCTATGAAGCTGCTTTGTGACAACATTAGCGTGTAAAAAGCTGTATATAAATCAATGATTTGACCAGGGTAGAAAATATTCCTTAATCTGTCTGTGATGTGAAAGACCTCAATAATTTTTCAGATGGCAATACTTCCAACCGCTGATGATTATTGAACAGATTATTGACAAATCAACTGATGGAAACTGAAAATGACATTTGAGATTCAACATTGAACAAACATGGATGATGTACGGCGTTTTGAACAAAGACAACTTAAAAAAAGAAAGTGTATGAAGAACATTATCTGCTGCTGTTGAAGCTGAAAGTATATTTACTTAAATTCCAAAACAATAAGCTATTTGCCACCAAATACTGTACACAAAACACAAAATTGCATCCGGTGTGAAATAACAAGCATCACAGAATGCTCTGGCATGCCACGTGCTGCACCACTTCTGGTGTGAAATTGGCTTACGGCCTAATGTAAACGTTTGTTTGCTCTGAATAAGTTGACGAGTTTGTAATCTTTATGGGTGTCGTTGTTGGTTCCGTTTATTTTTCACACCCACGTGCACCAAAATGCATGACAAGAAACCACGCGAGAAACTTTTGAGATGTTAAGGAAACATTTTATTTCCTATGAGTAGTTATTTGAGTGCTGTTTGTTGTCTAAAAACGAAAGGTTTCTGGAGGATCTTTTAGGAGTTCTTCAGAAGGCACCACACTATGAGGACGTATGTATGTCCTGATGACTGTTTTTTATGCTATAATTTTTTTAGTGTCTGAGTTGTACATACAGTATAAATAACAAAATTCACATTAAATATCTCTCTTACTGACTGTAATATAATTTTAAGCTGTAAATAACTCACAGTGACAGCTAGTCGAGCTAAAGTGCAGCCTCCACATGGTGTGGTTAGTTTAACATTTTTTAGTTTAACATAGTTGTTATAACTAAGACCCCCCCTAAAAACAAAAAGAGAAGTCCATAGGTCTCCATATAATAATAAAAAAAGTTTCTAATCCACTGATTCATCAGAAACATGTATGTAAATCAACTATATTTAAATTTAATCATGCTGATATTTAGTGTTTGTGGTCAAAAATACATTTGGACAGTTTATTGAATTTAGCTTAGAAAGCATATTTGACTCAAAATATTTAGGACTATACTAAATAAACTGTGTTATTATTGTCTGATAAGACTTTTTAGTGACTGTTATAACAAGGTCCCTCACAAATTTATAGGAATTTTGACATTATTTCCCAGGCCTAGTATCTCAAATGTCGCAGATTTCACAAGTTTTATATGAAAAGTGTGAAATTTCGCAGCAGTTCTTAAATAAAACTTTATCATCACATAGAAAGCAAACCTGCAAACGTCTTTTTCACAGTTTAATGCACACAGAGCCTTTCTCCATCCCAATGTACTCTCTCTTTCTCTATCACACACACACACACACAGTTTGAGTCAGTCCATGGACTAGTGTCAGGACATTATTTGTGGGTGAAGATCACTTTAAGTCTAGTAGCTATGATGTAGCCTCATGTTTCAATGAGTTGTTTGTACTCACTTCTCTTAAGGCTGAAATGTTCTTAAACCACAGGAGCTGGAAATTAAGTTTACATCGTTATTTGCAGAAGAGATGAGCATGCCATGCTTAGCAGTCTGTTTGGACTATTTATATTACAGCTCAACTCAAGCTATCAGCTACACAGTAAGTAATATTAGCCAGCATTAGTCTTGATTTGTTCTTATCACATCCTTAAGCCCAGGTAGGGTAAAGTTTTTTGCCGAAAGCAACTTTCCCAAAATGACATCCTCCTCAGACTAATTGAATGACTCATTCTCACCTCGCCATGTCTGTCGGTTCCCTCGTTCTTTCTCACTTTCATTAAATCAGGAAGAACAAAAAAAAAAAAATCCTGGAGTTGTGAGAGTTGTGAGGATACAGCATCACTGTCTCTTCTGAAAAAGTGAAACAGCTCGACTTTCAAACTCACTGTGCGGCATGTCAAAGAGCTCTCGAGCTCTATCAAACACTGCTTCTATATTTGAGTGGCTTCAAAAAGAATGTGGGAGAAGTTCAGACTTTGGTTTCTTCCAGCGTCTCTGTCTCTTCGAGTGATTAAGACTTCAGCTGGGTTTTTATTGTCGGTTCCCTTGATACAGGATGCTAAGGTGAGTGTTTATACAAACAGTGCAGTAGCTCAAGAAGGAGAGCTGCCGAGGCTTTTTAACAATGTCATTATCTAGACCGTTAACTTGCTTAGATGCGCTCCTTTATCGGGACTATTTTGAAGGCAAGTTTTTGGTGAAGTTTTGGAAGAGTAGGAAGAACAGGAGGATATAAAGTTCCTGCCTGGCATGCCATGAACTTCAGTTGACTTCCTGCCTTGTCAGACCATTTCTGGACTTCCAGCTTACTTTCTTTGCTTGTACCTTAAGGCTAGATACTACATGTGAACAGGGCCCATTTTAAGCCTTGTAAATAGCCTGAGGTCCAGCATCTAGTTATTCCATTCAGAGCTTCGTTACTTTCCTACTTTTTAAGGTGCACACAAAAGGGAGGACTCATATGAAAGCTGAAACCTTTTCTTTCTAATAATGTTTATCATTTCTGACTATTTTGAGCTGGTAATTAAAGATTCTGCTTTGAATAAATAATGTGTCACGTCTTCAGTTACAATAAGTGTTGATTTCTGGTTTCAGTCCTTTACTGATGTTCCCAAACAAACAGAACTGATCACTTAGGTTCAGTTCTGCTGAAGCGCCCTCTCATGGCACAAATCTGCACTGTAAGATGAACCAACATAAAGTCCCTTCAGTGCTGTGCAGCCTGAAAAAATGATTTCTGGGTCTAAAAATCTAAAAGCTCTAAATTTTAGTTCAAATTGTACACGTTTTATTATATTTGGGCCAAGTTCAGACCATCTAAGCATTGCAATTAGGGGTCTGTCAAAGACTAAATGATGCAGTGGACTACTTACACTCATTTTTGGTTTGAAAAAGTGCAGTTCACTCATTCACCAGCAGAGCAAGAAAGCAGCTCATCACTCAGTTTAACTAGCATCATATTACAGCAACTATGTTTACAGTGCCACAACTTTGGATGGATGTAAGCCTGCAGGTCTGCACAATTTGATTGTCATAGACTGACTAAACCTGTTTAAAACATGCACACAGCTACTAGCTGCACTTTTCAAAATAAAATTAGACATGTAAACCTCACTGGTTCTCTGGGGACTACTCAGTAACAGTATATTCAGCTGAACTAGTCACTGGCTCATCAACAGCTTTGGATTAAGCCCTTAGATTGAGAAAGATTGAGACCTTTCTAGAACTGGAGATCCTGGAGGACTGCAAGCCAGAGTTTAAATAATTCCAAATCCCGTCTGTCCCTTCATCTGTGTTTAATTTCCCTTTCAAACAGCTGGTCCGTCTCTACTCCCAGTGACCACCAGAGGCTAACACTAATGCTTTCACTCAGCAACCACGTCAATATCTAAAGTCACAGCTCTTTTACAGAGAATGTAATATATGTGCTTATAACATTAGATGCCATATTTACTTGAATGAAATATTTTATTATCTTTGTAGCTGTGTATGCTTGACAATGAATAACACCACAGCTTAAAGTCTTTCTCAAGTTTACTTGAATGGACACACAAATACACAGTTGGTGATGGTTTGCAGCCTCTTGGGCACTTGGGGATTAGGTGCCTTGCTCAAGGGCACTTCAGTCACGACCAGCCAGGGGATCCATATTCCACTAAAAAGGCAGGCTTGCTAACAATCAGGCCATAGCTGCCCAAACCACGTCCTTCTGTAAGTCTTGCCCAAACCATGCCCTCCTGTAAACCTTGCCCAAGCCATGTCTTTCTATAAGCCTTGCCCAAGCCATGTCTTTCTCTAAGCCTTGCCCAAGCCATGTCTTTCTATAAGCCTTGCCCAAGCCATGTCTTTCTCTAAGCCTTGCACAAACCACGTCCTACTGTAAGCCTTGCCCAAACCATGTCCTTCTGTAAGTCTTGCCCAAACCATGCCCTCCTGTAAACCTTGCCCAAGCCATGTCTTTCTATAAGCCTTGCTCAAGCCATGTCTTTCTATAAGCCTTGCACAAACCACGTCCTACTGTAAGCCTTGCCCAAACCATGTCCTTCTGTAAGTCTTGCCCAAACCATGCCCTCCTGTAAGCCTTGCCCAAGCCATGTCTTTCTATAAGCCTTGCCCAAGCCATGTCTTTCTATAAGCCTTGCCCAAGCCATGTCTTTCTATAAGCCTTGCCCAAACCATGTCCTTCTGTAAGTCTTGCCCAAACCATGCCCTCCTGTAAACCTTGCCCAAGCCATGTCTTTCTATAAGCCTTGCCCAAGCCATGTCTTTCTATAAGCCTTGCCCAAGCCATGTCTTTCTATAAGCCTTGCCCAAGCCATGTCCTACTGTAAGCCTTTCCCAAACCACGTCCTACTGTAAGCCTTGCCCAAGCCATGTCTTCCTGTAAGCCTTGCCCAAGCTATGCCCTCCTCTAAACCTTGCCCAAGCCATGTCTTCCTGTAAGCCTTGACCAAGCTATGCCCTCCTGTAAACCTTAACCAAGCCATGTCTTCCTGTAAGCCTTGCCCAAGCTATGCCCTCCTGTAAACCTTGCCCAAGCCATGTCTTCCTGTAAGCCTTGCCCAAGCTATGCCCTCCTGTAAACCTTAACCAAGCCATGTCTTCCTGTAAGCTTTGCCTAAGCAATGTTCTCTTGTAAGTCTTACCCAAGCCATGTCTTCCAGTGAGCCTTGCCCAAGCCATGTCTTCCAGTGAGCCTTGCCCAAGCCATGTCTTTGTGTAAGTCTTCTTGCATGTTAGTTCTTGTAGATATTTAATGAAAACACCAGCATCACTCATGTAGTTAAAAAATTGCAGAAAATGCTAGTGTTCATGGAGCTGATTGGACAGGTCAGACACTTTTTTATTTGGTCATGGTGAAATGCAAAATCTGGAAAGGTTACAGACAGAACTGACCTATTTGGTCCCAACAAGAATTCTGGTCCATCATTCCATTTGACCCAGATTCAGGCCACATCACTGCTATCAGGGACAAACGTACAGCCCACCTAACATCTACTCATGTCTTCTGATACAACAGCAGGTGCAGATGATGCAAGTACAGCATGAATGACAATGAACCTGCATCAGCATCCGTGCACGCTTCAATAATACACCTAAATATGAAGGCTTTCAAATGAAGATCTTAGCTGTCTTAAACCAGATGTTTCTGCTCTCTGAGATCTTTCTATTGTGCTCTATACATCATTGTTGTGTGGCATGTAATCGTATCCTGTTGAATCAGAGAGATGAAGCAGGGGATCTATCAAGTGGATGGAGGAGTGACAGCAGCGGTGAGAGACAGACAGAGAAAGAGAGATCTTTTAAAAGTAAGCTTCAGTCATTCGTCAGGCCTTGTCCTCAGTCGGCTACCTTCTCCGCATGTCCCCAGCGAATCCGCTTTGCATGTCAATGTGCTGCGGGGGAGGCAGCGGCGTGATGCCGAGCAGAGCGGGAAGGGGAAAAAAGAACCGTGCTGATTATAGATGACTCCAGGCCCCTCTGATTGCCTGTCTGTAACCACATCAATCACACGTTTACTCATGAAAACGCTGATGCACTTCACCCTCCAGTAACTAATGTGGGCTTCGGAGATTTCCACCCATGCCAGGCAGCCCAGCTTCAGAGCACAGTGCAGGAGTCGAGGCTAGATTTGATTCTAAAGCTCTGCAGTGCTGTCTGATACCATATATAAAGTAATGCTTCACGCATATATCATGTTTACAGAATCAGAAATACTTGATTGATCCCAGAGGGAAATTGCAGATAGTTACAGTTCTCCATTAGTATAATAGAATAAGAATAAACAGAATAGAAGTATATATTATAGAGAATAAGGGAATAAAGAATAATAATAATAATAATAATAATAAAATACTAATTATAACACACTTATTTACATCATTACAGAGATCAGTGAAGTAATATAACTACATTTGCAATTTGCAATTGCGCAACATTTTTCTGCAATTATGCAGGTGGACAGTCCATCAAGATGGGTTGCCAAATGTTGCTTCTTTAAATAACAAACAGTAGTGCTCAATAGTCACCTAAAATGCCCAGATATGAAAGTACATCACCAAAACTTATCTGAACCCTCTCAAACCTCATCAGATATTAATGAAGGTCTCAGAAACTAGTGGGTGTGGTTTAGGACACAATATGACTTACCTATAAATCTCAAACCCCCCCCCATTATCCTGCATTATCTCCCGGGTCCAACACAATTATTTCAGCTTGATAATTAGTCAAACAGAGATTTTTAGACACTGGAGCACTAAGAGCTGATCTAGAATCAGGTTAACTGATGAGTTTCATAAATATGGAGGAATCCAACATCAGTCTTCTACCAGTCCTGCTGCTGTCTTAAGTATCTGTTTGTAGTGGTGAAGTTTTATCAGTTTTTATACTCCAGAGATGAAAAATGCTCTCCTCTGATTGGTTGGCAAGGGTGTATTAATTCTACATAGCGTGACACCTCTAAAGTAGATCCGGCACTCTGTCCTGGGTTTAACTAGGATGGTGTAATGCCTGACCCTGCACCTCGTGAAGCGGTGGGAGACTCACTGCGACCCTGATCAGGAATAAACAGAAGATAATGGATAATGGATGGATGGAAAATGCTAATCATGTTTTCGCTGTACACACAAATAAATAACACATGTCTAAATGTGGTACCTGGTGACCTGTACCAAATTATTGGGCTTGAAGGGTGAAGGAAATGCTCTGCTTCAAGTTCTGGAGTCCTTAGCATCTGCTTTGTCCCATATAATTGGACATCATGGTGGCCATTATTTCTTACTTATAGCTCACAGTAAGTCATACTCCACATGCACTAGTCTGTGAGTCCTTCATTAAGATGTGGATGAGGTTTAAGGCAGCTTTGAGAAGTGTTGGTGAAGTATTTTGACAGAAACGATTTTGCTGTTTAGGTGACTATTGAGTTCTAGTGTTTGTTAGCAGTATTAGCCTCACAGCTCCAGTTGTAAACTAAAGCAGCAACAGTAAATATGTCTGGGCTTGATTACATCTTAGACGGAAAGGAATGTAAGTATGATTTCTGGGTGAAACATTTCTTGAAGGTGGAGAAGCTGGTTGTGCTAGAACGTGATGGCAGTTCTAAGAGGTTTGGTTCAGCCTCACTCTCACAGATGATGTAGCAGGGTTTTTCAGTAGATTTCCTTGGTCTAGTGCATCCTATTGACTAGCCTAGAACGAGTACTGGTTCAGCGTTTCCACATATCAGAAGTGGAAGTGTGTGACAAGGGTACGATGGCACCATTGTGAGCCCATTTTGTAGTGATGCAGAGCCTTCAATTACACTGTCAGGGCCTCCTTAGTCAGTGGCAGCTTAAATAAGCAGGTGTAGCCCTCATCTGAATGAGGCCAGTCCTCTGTGTTCAGCTGTCTGTTTCTCTCCCAGATGAGAATGTTAAGCCTCATAGAGCCGGCAGGCGGGGGGAAACTCATTTCCTCCACAAACTGTTTAACAGAGGCCGCGGGCGTTTGTGTTTTGGAGGCTCGGAGGCTTAAATTTCACTCATCTTTATCGCCACGTTTCTCTCCGATAGCGCCTAGCAGGATGCCCGTTCCTCGTAAAATCCCCCGAGGTAACAGAAGATAGCAACCAATCATTTTCCCCCAGAGAGAGAGAGGAAGTTATGTGCCAACGGGAACAAGAATTAGTCAATGAAAGCAGTAGATAATGTGTGTTACTCTGTAGGTGTTTGTTGTGCATATATTCCAGAATCAGAGAGGCTAAAACAGCAAACAAGAGCCAGAGATACACAGTAACAACAAGCAAGGAAATACTGGTGATTAAAATAAACACAAGACTGGTAGGCTCCAAGAAAAACAGTCTAATTATTTAAAGAGTTCCTTGTATTTTATTTTTATCCATGAAGTCTACTAATTACGTTTGTGTGGGTTTATATCCTGAAAACAGTCATAATTCATGTTTACATGATTATTTTACAAACTAATCTTTGTAACTTTAAGACTGATACAGTATACAGTATTTAAATGAGATCTGTTCTGAATATCTTAGTCCAGAATGCAGATAATATATAGTATTTTAGATTCTTCCTACAACTGATGTCTCAAACACATTAAGAGGCAATAAATGCAAGTAATAAACTCTTGACCAGACACAGCTGTTAACTGAAAGCCATTCCAGATGACTACCTCATAAAGCTGACTGAGAAAATGCCAAGAAAGCTGGTATAGTGTCTACTATGAAGAATGTAAAATATAAACACATTCTGGTTTGTTTACACTTTTTTGTTTACTAAATAATTACATATGTATTTATTCATAGTTTGGATGACTTTAGTATTCATCTAAAATACAGAACATCTTTAAATAATAAAACCACTAAATGTACAGAAGGTGTGTCGTGTGTCATACACACACACACACACACACACACACACACACACACACACACACACATATATATATATATATATACATACACAGACACATTCCAATAATTAGAATATAATGCACATAATTTGGGCTTCCATCTCATAAAACATGTGAAAACAGGATTTAAAAAAATTAGAATACTGTGGAGAAATCAGCCCAAATTTTGCAGGGCATGAATGTTTTAAACTGAGTGTGACACACTAATCATCTACTAAACTCAAAGCACCTGTACTGGTTTCCCCAGGTGTCATTAAATTGCTTCAGTTTTGTTCAATTGTCTCAGTTTGGTTCAATATGAGGAAGACTGCAAACATAACAACTGGCCATAGGACCATCATTGATACCCTCCATAGGATGGTGAAGCCACAAAAGTTCATAGCTAAGGAGGCTGGCTGTTCACAGAGTGCTGTGTCCAAGTATATCAATGGAAAGTCTTATTATAGACTTATTATAGAAGTTAACTGGTGCACTGTGGTGCATCAGTTGCTCTGTACCACTCATGGGGTACCACTGCTATGCAGTTGGGAGGCACACTGGGAGACACTAAATGTACAAGTCCATTCTCAGTACACTTTCAGCTCTAGAACATTCTATAAAGTTAATGACTTCCAAGATGCTACCACCCTTCATGTGGTACCCTATTATCATGACCTTTATAACATCTGTCAAATCATGTCCTTTGCCCATAACAACTGTTTTACACTCTGCTACAGCTGACTGATGTGCTCGCTTATTTATACATGCAGTAAACCCTGTTATGTGACGTCCTGAACTAACAGCCTAAGTTCATTCCAACCCAGGGGAGATGATAATATTCTGAAATGACTGTATATACTGTATAACAGCCAATCAGCCAAGATGTCTGGAGACCAAATTGTTCTACAGCTGTGAGGCTAACATTGCTAACAAACACTTGACTGAATAGTCACCAAATAGCCCAGTGATTTCTGTAAAAATACATCACCAAAACTCAACCCATTCAGTCTTCATTCAGACCTTAACGAAGGTCTACAAGACAAGTCAATGGCACATGATTGATCATTAATTAATGGGTTAGTATTACCCATTTATCCTTATGGCCCAGTTGATTTGAATTCAACCTACTTTCCATACCAAACCCAGTTTAACTTTCCAACATTGCATCAGTATATCAATAGATGACTTATTAGTGGTCAACCTTTAGTCTACATTTCCAGTACACTTCCTTTAGTTTTATTGTTTGTTGCCAAAACCAAGTTTGTTGACCCAAAACAAATGAAACAAATGCAAGATCTGCAGCGGATGCCTTGCACAATCAGAGCCTGGGCAAAATAATCATTAACATCATTTTCATGGCTTACCTACAGCAGGACAGCATTATCATTTACCGCTGTGATTTATGAGAATATTACAACCTGCAACTTATTTATGACACGGGATGCAGGACTCAGCAAATATTGAATTTTTGCCCCACTCTCCTTGTTATCAATGTTTCGCTTTTGATTGATGACTCATATTTTAATTATTTATTGAAATACTGTAAGCGGATAATTAGAAAATGTCCGGACAGAGGGAAAGTGCTGATCTGAGGTGATTGGAGAGGAGAAGGTGATAAAGTTCAGCCCGGTCCGTTTTCCATTTCAGTGCCATGAAAGTGCAGATCAGATCCACAGCCAACGTCTGTAGAGCATACTAATCACTAAACACTCCGTCTCTTATAAACAGTCCTCACATAGGTACAATTTCATCAGACATTAGTATTCAAACTAAATAAATCATTTCGGTGTGAACACGACTGGGAAGCACTTCTGTATCTGAACTATGGAGCCCTTGAGGTGATGTTGTACTTTTTATAAGGATTGGCCATGAATGATTATGTTAAGGCCATAAATTGAGCCCACTAAATAATGTTTCAAGAAAGCAAGTTATATTTCTAGTGGCCACAAATTAATACATTGATGAAGTTTTTCATAAAGCTGTCAAAGTTAACATTAACACAAAACATAAAAATGTAATGCTGATCGTTTTTAAAGCATCTACACGCAGTTTTGAGCCACTATATGAGCTCATTCTGAGCATATTTCAGATTGGTAAGACCTCAAAATATGAACTTGTGGCCTCAATCCATATTTTTTATAGTCTCAATGTTTTATTATTACAGACAAGGCTGTAGTACACGAGTCTGATCTTGGATTTGAGATTATTTTTCTAGAGTCTTGAACTTGTTAGTAAGACTTGGCTTGATCAGTCTTGCTCTCATTTGGACTTTGTCTTGACTCAGCCTCACTTTCATTAGGACTCGGTCTGGACTCACCCTCACTCACATTGCAACTGTTTTAACTCTGCCTCTCTTTTATTTGGAGTCTGTCTTAACTCTGCCTCACTTTTAATTGGACTTTGCATTGACTTGGCCTCACACTCATTTGGACTTTTTTTGACTCATCCTCACTCTCATTTAGAGTCTGTCTTGACTCAGTCACATTTTCAATTGGACTTGGCATTGATTTGTCCTCACTCTCATTTGGACTTGTTTCTGACTCATCCTTGCTCTCAATTGGTGTCTGTCTTGACTCTGCCTCACTTTCATTTAGAGTCTGTCTTGACTCAGTCACACTTTCAATTGGACTTGGTATTGACTTGGCCTCACACTCATTTGGACTTGTTTCTGACTCACCCTTGCTCTCATTTAGAGTCTGTCTTGACTCTGCCTCACTCTCATTTAGAGTCTGTCTTGAATCTGCCTCACTCTCATATAGAGTCTGTCTTGACTCAGTCACATTTTTAATTGGACTTGGCATTGACTTGGCCTCACACTCATTTGGACTTGTTTCTGACTCCTCCTTGCTCTCAATTGGTGTCCGTCTTGACTCTGCCTCACTCTCATTTAGAGTCTGTCTTGACTCTGCCTCACTCTCATTTAGAGTCTGTCTTGACTCTGCCTCACTCTCATTTAGA